>CM071718.1:17494212-17506760 GCA_036630335.1 Physaria fendleri | reverse complement strand
TCTTCTGCGAACAAGGGATTTTCCTTCTCTCTTCGATTTCCTTCAGTTTCAGCAACGTGTTCTGCTTCTTCAGTATCTCGCATTACTTCTTCTTCCTGTTGTTCAGTATCCTCCTCCAAATAAAGCTCAATCAAATTCACCCATGGAGACAACTTACACAACCTTTGGAATTGATCTCCCCCACTCCACAGTAGCTTCAGATCCGTCATTTCCTCGTAGGGAAGCTTGAAATAAACTCTCTGACACGATATGGTGACAGGAATCGAGCGCGTAAGCATGTCCCAAAGCTCAGCAGGTTGACATTCAATTTCGCCGGGATATACCATTTTTGTAAAGAACAGTGCTTGGGTTAATGGTCTCAAATCGGCCATTGAAATGTACTACGAACGTCGTATCCCGACTATCCTCCCAAGAATCGCAAGAATTTCCTAGAATTCGAGAGGAATCAGAGAAATTGAGTTCAGTTGGGTCCTAGAATTCGAGAGGAATCAGAGAAATTGAGTTCAGTTGGGAAAAATTGGGGAAAATGTTGACGGAAAAAACCCTAATCGGGTTTTAAATTTTTTTTTTTTTTTTTAAACCGTTGGAGATAAAACGCCACCGTTTTTAATTCTTAATTTCGGGTTTTAAATTTTTTTTTTTGTTTTTTAAACTAAACTCAGAACGACGTCGTTTTGGTGAGATTGATAAATTCGAAACATCGTTTTTTACATGCTGTACATTTCCTATTTCAGACCTTTACAGGCCGGTTTACACCTTTTTTCCTTACTTTGGTTCGTTTTTTACATGCTGTACATTTCCTATTTCAGACCTTTACAGGCCGGTTTACACCTTTTTTCCTTACTTTGGTTTTGGTTCGGGCGGATGATGAAAATTTATAGTTCGATATTCGATAAGTACATTATACTCACTAAAAAATTTGAAGTTTATGGATTACTTGTCCCGTTTATCATTTTTATTATCTATGGATCCGACAGGTTTTGTTTTGCTGAGAATAAGGATCGAAATCATTAAATAAAACTTTTGCAAAGAAGGAAATTGTTTGATTTTTTGCAGATTTTTGTGTAGATCTCATAAATATTGTAAACTATTATTTTTAATTTCTAACAAAATTTTGTGAGGTTTTATGGTTTATTCATCTTTTCGGTTTTTTTAAGGGGGTTTACAGGGTTTTTTTGCAATTTTGGGAGTTTTTATAAGATTTTTTTTTTAATAATGGTATTTCAAAGGTCTACAAATTTTGAGAATACAGATGCAAATCAACTTTTTTTCTCTCTCAAAAATATGGAATAAGTTGGGATGTTGACATGTTTATCCGCTGCAAATACTTGCAAGAAAGAAGAAACGAATACTATCATTAGTTTTTTTAAATAGATAATTGGTACTTTTGTGGATAACGAAATTTTTTTACAAAATTAAATTTTTATTTTATCTCGTACAACCATTGGAAATTCGTTATATTTTTAATTTCGTAAAATTTAAATTTTACTTTATTCTTTAACTACATAGACGACCGTTGAAAATTCGTTATATTTTTAAGTTACCTTTTAAAGGTATTTAACATCGTCATTAAAATTGGTATGTTTTTGTAAAATAAAATATATGGATATTCTAAAATAATATTTTTTTTTCTTTTTATAAAATATGAATGTATAATGATAAAGGGAGTACTAACCAAAAGAGACTTATTATACTTTTTTGAGACAAGGATAATGTACTAACCAAAAGAGACTTCTTATATTTTTTCAGACAAGGATAATTCATTAACAAGCATAACAAGGTTCACGCCATATACAATGACCTACACAAAGAAAGGCTAAGCCATTGCAACAAAGACAAAAATAAAAGATTAAACATTGAGTAAGTTCCTATTTGTACTGAAATTAAACATGGAAGCACTGTGGAAATGCCCTATGGGATAATAAGGAAATAAGGTCTCCAAGTTAGCTTCCACTAGCTTAAAGCATCACTAAGGGAGAAAACGAGTCGTAGATGACCTTTGCAACAAGCAGAGCTCGACAAAAGGAACTCTTAGCCAACTTATAACTCCACCCACACTTCAGATAAAATAAATCGAAGAAATCTGAAGTTGTGGTGGGTCTATACTTAGTACCTAGGTGTACACGAAAAATGAAAACCAGTCTTCAGTGATTAGGAATTGGAAGTGCGCTCAAGATTGCTTATGAGTTATGAATTGGCTGAGGCATTGCTGATTAGCTACATTAGGATTTTTTTTTTTTTCCTTTTTGTCATGGAGCTACATTAGGATTTATGAGACAATTGTCGATTACAAACCACAATAGACCCCCGAACCACGAGAAAACCTTCATTGATCCAGAGAAAACTTGGCGGAGACCTGATGGCCAAACGATAGAAACAGGGATAGATAGAGCAAAAAGACTAAGCAGACAAAACGTAGCAACAATGAGAAAACTTAAAAGAAAGGCTATCGAAAATATTGTGGAAAACCACACTAATCTAAACCGTAGGAAATCGTAGGCACGGTCAAACAGAGAGATGACAAGGCTAAAAACCACCTCGAAAACTCGATATCCAAAAACGAGACTTTAACCATAATTAAGCTAACCACAGGAATTCACAGACTTATACTTAAATCGAAGGAGAAAGATACGAGGGGTTACGAGGCAAGTCTGTAAATACCAAAATTTGTGCCGATACTTTACAAATGATTGTGGAGGTGTGATGAGTATAGTAGTTTGGTAGGCTTTTATGACCACACAAAAAAACATGTCACAAATTGTTAAAAAAAAATCAATAAAATATGTCATTCATAAATATAAATGCCACAAGCATCATGTAGAGAGAGAGGAAGAATCTTAGAGATGGCTTCGTCTCCGAAGCTCACAAGTAAAATTTCATCTTCTCCATCTCTTCAATTCCTCTGCAAAAAACTCCCAATCTCCGTCCATCTACCATCATCTTCTTTCTCTACCTTTCTCTCGCTCCCTAAAACCCTAACCTCTCTCTACTCCCTCCCATCTTCTTTCTCTACCTTTCTCTCGCTCCCTAAAACCCTAACCTCTCTCTACTCCCTCCGTCCCCGTGTATCCTTAGCATCAAACCGCCTATATCACCATTCTCGCCGGTTTTCTGTTCGTGCTAGTAATGAAAATGGAGCTGAATCGGATCGCCAATACGATTTTGATTTATTCACTATCGGTGCCGGAAGCGGCGGCGTCCGTGCCTCTCGCTTCGCCACTAGCTTCGGTGCATCCGCCGCCGTTTGTGAGCTTCCCTTTTCCACTATCTCTTCCGATACAGCTGGAGGCGTTGGAGGAACGTAAGTTTCTATTTCTTCATAGTGGCTTATTTCGGTACATTTACTAGGATTTGAATCAAGTAGTTCTACCTGAATCTGAATGATTTATGATTTCATTGAGATGCCATTCTACGCTGTGTCAGATTTAAGATTAAAAAATTTACTCATCTTTGGTTTTTGCACAGGTGTGTACTGAGAGGATGTGTTCCAAAGAAGTTACTTGTGTATGCATCGAAATACTCTCACGAGTTTGAAGACAGTCATGGATTTGGTTGGTCGTATGATTCTGAGCCTTCTCATGATTGGAGTACTTTGATTGCTAATAAGAATGCTGAGTTACAGCGTTTGACTGGTATTTATAAGAATATACTGGGCAAAGCTAATGTCAAGCTGATTGAAGGTCGTGGAAAGGTATACTAAAGCTCACAAACTTTTTATGTATGGATTTAGCTTGATGATATGTTCTATATTTCAGGTTATAGACCCGCACACTATTGATGTGGATGGGAAAATCTATACTGCAAGAAATATTCTGATTGCTGTTGGTGGACGTCCTTTCATTCCTGACATTCCGGGAAAAGAGTTTACTATTGATTCAGATGCTGCGCTTGATTTGCCTTCCAAGCCTAAGAAAATTGCAATTGTTGGTGGTGGATACATAGCTTTGGAGTTTGCGGGTATCTTCAATGGTCTTGGCAGTGAAGTTCATGTATTTATACGACAAAAGAAAGTGCTGAGAGGATTTGATGAAGACGTGAGTAAAGAATGAGAGTTGATGTAGCTGCTTTTATGTATCTTCTTGGGTATTTTCTAATTGTAATTAGTATTCTTGTTCCAGGTCAGGGATTTTGTTGGAGAGCAGATGTCTTTAAGAGGAATTGAGTTTCATACTGAAGAATCCCCTGAAGCCGTCATCAAATCCCAAGATGGGTCGCTATCTCTGAAGACAAGCAAAGGAACTGTTGACGGTTTGTCGCATGTAATGTTTGCAACTGGTCGCAAGCCTAATACTAAGGTATACTATGGGTTTTTTTCCGAAGTATTGAAAACTGTTATCAAAGTTCGTTGCTTTAATAGTTTGTCTAAGATAGACTGTCCACTGCTATCCTTTCTATGACTTATCATTGATGTAATGTTGGCTGCTATAACAGAACTTAGGATTGGAGAATGTTGGCGTAAAAATGGCCAAAAATGGAGCAATAGAGGTATGATCCAATGTTTTACCTATTTTATGTCACTTAGTAATTCTGTTATTGCATGGTTCACAGTTCTCTTGTTATACCTGGTTATTTATTGTGTAATTATCCTCCATGTTTTCACTTTTTTGTAAGGTTGACGAATATTCACAGACATCTGTGCCGTCCATCTGGGCTGTTGGGGATGTCACTGACAGAATCAATTTGACTCCCGTTGCTTTGATGGAGGGAGGTGCATTGGCTAAAACTTTATTTCAAAATGAGCCAACAAAGCCTGATTATAGGTAACAAAACAATCTTAACTTTCGATGTTTAGACCTTTGGAGCTTCTGGTGATTGATGAGAGTTTTCTCTGTTGACTCGTAAATGCTCCAACAATCTAGAACATTTTATAACTTTTTTCTCTGATGGCTTTAATCCTTTCTGTGTTCTTTGATCCAACTAGAGCTGTTCCCTGCGCTGTTTTCTGCCAGCCACCTATTGGAACAGTTGGTCTAACTGAAGAGCAGGTAAATAAGATGATTTCCCAAAGTATGGTTTATTACTTTATTGTGTGTCACTGTGCATAAATGTTTGAAACGTCTTTGCAGGCTATAGAGCAATATGGTGATATCGATGTTTTCACATCAAACTTTAGGCCCTTAAAGGCTACACTTTCAGGACTTCCAGACAGAGTGTTCATGAAACTCATTGTCTGTGCAAACACCAATAAAGTTCTCGGTGTTCATATGTGTGGAGAGGATTCACCAGAAATAATCCAGGTTTGACTGATAGCGTGATTCTGCCTCTCTGACAAGTAAACACATAAAACATGTATAATTGAAGAATCTGAATTCTATTTTTTTTAACTTGCCAGGGATTTGGGGTTGCAGTAAAAGCTGGCTTAACTAAGGCCGACTTTGATGCAACAGTGGGTGTTCACCCCACAGCAGCTGAGGAGTTTGTCACTATGAGGACTCCAACCAGGCAAATCCGCAAAAACTCTGAGGTCTGTTTGTGAACAATCAATCTTATCCATCTAGTTATTTCTCATTGTTTTGCAACATGGGAAAAAAAGATTGAAACTGGAATGTATATTTCCGATTTCATTTCAGGGCAAGGCAAGTCCTGAAGCCAAAACAGCAGCTGGGGTCTAGAGAAGGTTGCAGAAAGATTGTATTTATGGCACTGGAGCTCCCTGACAAGGTATTCACCAGTTTCTGAATCCGAAGCCTAGAATAGACATGCACTCAGAGTCTACTGTGGTTAGGATGTCGATTATGGACAAAACTTTTGATTCTGCCCATCTCGGGAAAATAGTGTAGACAAGAATCCTCCGTGACTCTGTTTGATACTCGACTTCCATGTTTGCAGGAGAACATTGTGTCTGTGAAGAAGAAGAAGCTTTTAATTTTGCAGAGAATAACATTATGTCCTGCTATACTTTTTGATCATTTGACCTACACGAGGTTGTAACTATTGCGAAAGGCCTCTAACACTGAAGCTTTCAGCTGTTATGCCATTGTTATGGCTGTATAGATGAACAGCTTAGAGTGTTCTTTGGATTTGTTTTGTGTTGTGTCGAACTTGTCTCTTTGAAGCCATCACGTGAGACTTCGTATTAGCATATGATTCGATGCGAATGAAATGAGAGATTTTGACAATAATCTCAACACGATTACTAAATCTTTGAGTCATAGTCATTGACATCATAAAGTTTTACAACTTAAAAGGACTACCATGAGCCAAGCAACACAAAAAGATTGCATAGTTTAAGTAGAAACTAAGCAACCATGAAGACATAGAGAACCGAGAGTCTATGATATTGCTTTAATACAAATTGTTTGGATTTTCTTTTTCTTTTTCAAGCCTTTGAAATTTTCAAATTCACTGTTTTTTATCAAAGAATAATCTTAGCCAAATTTTAATAAACTCAAATGTCGTATAAAATGGAATGATAATATTATAATATAAAATTATGGGTGTTTCATGTGTTTTGATTTTAACACAAAACCAAAAGAGAAAGAAAAAGTCAAGAAGTCAAAATAGCTCCAAATGTAAATGACGACGGCGCTTGGCTGGTAGAATTCACCTAACAAAAACCTCCAACGTGCAATTTGCTTATACTCCGTTTTATTTAAATAATCTCTCTTCTTCAACCAAATCCCATTTCAAATATCCACAAGCTTTTTCAATGGCGATTGCTTTCAAATCCAGCGTCTGCTTCCTCCAATCCCCAAAACCCCAAATCGGATTCCTCCGCCATTCTTCTTCTTATTCTCCTGATTTTTCCATTTCTTTCAAGAGATTGACTCCCAAAGCTTCTCTCTCTACCTCTTCTTCTACCCTTGGTCTCGCTGATACTTTCACTCAGCTCAAAAAACAAGGCAAAGTAAGTAAAGTTTTCATTTTTTTTGCCAGAGAGATTTGTCTCTGCTGGTTTATTAGTTTGATTGTTAGTTCTAGTGGGTAAACTAAATATTGAAGATCAATCCTTTTTGGAATCGTAAACCAATTTGTTTATTTCACGGATGTTCGAATTCAATCACTAAACCAAACTAGTGTTGCTTATAAATTCTAGTCAGAATGAGTATCTTTGAAGTTTACTGGGAATAAGGTTAATTGATCTGCTATTTGTGTAAACTTGATGTGTGAAGGTAGCATTCATACCGTATATCACAGCTGGTGATCCAGATCTCTCTACTACTGCTGAAGCATTGAAACTTCTTGACGCTTGTGGCTCTGATATTATTGAATTGGGTGTTCCTTACTCTGATCCTTTAGCTGATGGACCTGTTATTCAGGTTTAAATCCAATATTCAAAAATGCAACCTTTTATCTTTATAAATGCTTCCATTTGCATACAGTTTTGTTTGAGTAATGAGTATCTTACTCTTCTTTATCTATTCTTCCAGGCTGCGGCGACAAGGTCGTTGGAGAAGGGAACAAATCTTGATAACATCCTTGAGATGTTGGATAAGGTGAGTTTAGTTTCTGAAACAGATGTTATTCAGTTGTATAAATGTATTCTTATTTTTGGACTTGGTGCAGGTTGTTCCACAAATATCTTGTCCAATTTCATTGTTCACTTATTACAATCCGATTCTTAAACGTGGATTGGGAAAGTTCATGTCCAGTATTAGAGCTGTTGGTGTGCAAGGACTTGTGGTTCCCGATGTCCCGCTTGAGGAAACTGAGATGCTGAGGAAAGAAGCTGTCAACAATGACATTGAACTGGTAAGCTTATGCTTTGAAGAACACATATATCTTGTTCCAAACTTCCAATAGCATGATTCTCAGCCATGTCAATGCAGTATATCGCAAAATTTAGTTAAACCTTCTTATCATATGTCTAGTCTAAGGAGATTTTTGTTGACCAGTCTCCTCAATAGAAGCAGTAAAAGCATTGTTTAGTATAGGCACTGAGACTGTATGTGGATCTACTTCTCTGTATTTTGACATTAAGTAAACATAATTTTGCTAAATCAAGGTACTACTCACCACACCAACCACACCAACAGAGAGAATGAAGCGAATTGTCGACGCGTCAGAAGGATTTATTTACCTAGTAAGATCCCTCTCAGTGTATATTTTCTCTTTACAGATGTTCACATGTATTTTCTCAGTTTGACAAGATATTGGCTCTTGTTATTGGGTATTTAACAGGTGAGCTCAATAGGAGTGACTGGTGCGCGAGCATCTGTAAGCGGAAAGGTCCAGTCGCTTTTGAAGGATATCAAAGAGGTCTAATAACAGCTTCTTCTATTGTAATCTCTGAAATGATCTTGAAAACTTTTGAAGGATATCAAAGAGGTCTAATAACAGCTTCTTCTATTGTAATCTCTGAAATGATCTTGAAAAGCTCAAATTGTTTGGCTATTTGTAACTCAATGCAGGCCACAGACAAGCCAGTGGCGGTTGGTTTTGGAATATCAAAACCTGAACATGTGAAACAGGTCTTAAAACTTACAAAAGGCTTTCAGTTATGTTGTTATCTTCTTCATGTTTGGTTCTTTTATTGTTTAGTTTGGTTTGGTTGTGTGAACAGATAGTTGGATGGGGAGCTGATGGAGTGATCGTAGGAAGTGCAATGGTGAAGCTATTAGGAGATGCAAAGTCGCCAAGTGAAGGACTTAAAGAGCTTGAGAAACTCACCAAGTCTCTCACATCTGCTCTTCATTGATCACACAATCATTTTCAGACAAACTTGTTAGCTTTTGTCTTTTGTTGATTATAACCAATTTGTCAACCTTTTGATACATTTCATGTATGATTAAGCTATCTATCCAGGATAATAATAATAAAAGAAGTGGTTTTTGTTTCTTTCCAAAAATCCCAAAATTGTTTTTTTTTTTTTGAACGTTATATCAAATTGAATATTTACGATAAAAAGTCTACGGAAGTTTTATCAAAATTGTTTTCTGAACGTTATATCAAATTTATCAAATTGAATATTTCGGACCCGTATGTATTCTGGTATTGGTAAACCGAACAAAACCACAAGTTTTTGTGTAATTCATCATTTATATAGTCTGTGGGTCCCATTTGAATAATGAGATAATTTAATAAATAAATTAATTAATAGCAATTTCCAAGTTTTTTAGGGTTTCAAAAATTCAAAAACTCCGCTGCTACAGGTTTATATTATTTCCACGATCCAGTTTCTTCCACTATCTGTTGGTTTTTCAAACGAACAAAAAAAAAGAGATGAGAGGCGGAGCAGCGGGAAAGAGAAAAACGGCGGTGGCTTTCGGCGGAGCACCACCGTCATCAACCGAGCATCAACGTCGACTCTTTACCTCAAGAGACTCCGACGCTAGTTTCGCTAGCAGCCTTCCCTCATCAATCGGCGTAGGCGGCAGAGCCTCCGATGACAGATCTCATCAGGCTTCGATGATTCGATTCGTCAACACCTTCCTCACTTCTCATAACTTCCCGATTTCACTCCGCTCTAATCCTGTTCCTTCGGTTAAAGACATCTCCGAAACCCTAAAATTCATTCTCTCCACTTTAGCTTACCCTTGCGATTCCATGAAATGGGATGAGGATCTCGTCTTCTTCCTCAAATCTCAGAAATGTCCCTCTAAGATTACCAAATCTACCCTCAAAGCTCCTAATACGCCTCACAATTGGCCTACTGTTCTCGCCGTTGTTAACTGGTTAGTTGAACTTGCTTGTTATGCTCAACATCAGTTGTCTAATCCCACCTTCGTTCCCGAACCTAATTCCATGAATTACTACGCTATTCAAAGCTTTCGTCACTTCATTCGCGGCGAGGATGATCTGGTGAGTGAACTCGATTCCGAATTTTTGGGTAAATTAGATGCGGAGAAGGCTAGCGTCGCTGAAACTATATCTGGCTGTGAGAAGATGGCCGGTGAATTGGAAGCTAAGCTTGAGTCACTGAGGAACGGTCCGTCGAAGAAAGAAGCTCTGGAGAAAGTTAAAGACGATCTGGAGAAAGATGTGAATAAGTTCCAAACCATTGTTGTGGGATATACTGATAAGACTCAAGCGGTGGAGAAACTTGTGGAAGAGAAAGAGAAGGAGCTAAAAGCGAAGGAAGAAGAGAGACAGAGAATCTCTGAAGAGAATAAGGAACTTAAGAAGAGTGTGGATCTTCAGAATTTCAGCGCAAGAGATGTTGAGAGGATGAAAAGAGAGTTACAAGCAGTGGAAAGAGATGTTGCAGAGGCTGAAGCTGCTAGAGATGGTTGGGACCAGAAAGCTTGGGACCTCAATTCACAGATTAGTACTCAGTTTCATCAGATTCGGACACTGTCCATTGATTGTAACCAAGCTCTCAGGAGACTGAAGCTTGATATTCAGTTTTCTGTAAACGAAAGAGGGGAAACACCTGCAGAGGTAATGGGTGTGGATTATAAATCTGTAGTGAAACCAGCTCTGTGTTCGCTATACGAAGGGATCAAATCAAGCTCGGTGGAGAAAGCGGAGGAATTGAACACATTACAACACCAATTGTCTGAAATGAGTTTGAAAATCGAATCCAAAAGGAGTCTCCTTGGGTCAATTCAGTTGGAGATCAATGAACTCGAAGAAAAGACGAAGATGGTGAAGAAGGAAACTGAGGAGATGAATAAAAAGTGTGACTTAGAGGCGAAAACAATGGTAGAGACTGTGAAAACGGAAGCTTTAAATCTAGAGGTAGTGGAGAAAGAAGCAGCTGAGTTTTTGAAAGCTTCGGAGATTAGATTGCAAGAAGCTGTGAAGCAGAGTGAAGATGAGGTTCAAGAATGTGCTGCACAACTCTTTAAACTTATTGATTCGATATCGAAACATAAAGAGTACATGGATTCGAAGATATCAGAGATCCAAAATGGTGTTGCTGATACTGCCAAGGCTGTTTCAGAGATATATAGAGCCAGTTTCAAGAAACACCTCGGTATCTAGGGAATTGTGAATGGTATTAGACTGAGCCAAAGTTTGTTAAAACGTTAGTAATTCGTGTTTTTCTTTTGTTGTTTTGGATTGATTTCGTATTTACTTCTGAACTATTAGCCTAACAACGAGTTGTCGCTGAATTTTGGACTTGTTTGAGGCTATGTATTATGTGTTGCAAGTGACAACTAAGCTTCTCCTAATACAACGTTAAGTCCAGGTGCAAGCATTTGTATATATCACGCGTAGCTAATCTTTTTCTTCAACCATTTGCCCATTCGTATAATATTATTATACGCAATGTAAACCAATGAAAACTAATATTTGATTAAAGTCAAAATTTTGGTGCTCAAGTATAAATAAAACAAAGAAATGATATCACTTTTATCCATGACCTCATTCGTTTCTCCACTAAGTTTTTCAAAACTTGTGCATCATGTGTAGTGAATATCTTAATTGATTTGAAATACATAGTCACATACTTTAAGTTGATATTATCATATAATCCAAATAGTCACGAAATAAGTTATGAAAAGCTAATTAGAATCTAAAAGGATTATCCCCTTGTAGATTTCGATCCGGAACTTTATTAGTTTAAAACAAATCTTTTAACAAAGCAACTTTTTTTTTTTTTTTTAAATCACAAAATGAACTTTATTAGTTTAAAACAAATCTTTTAACAAAGCAACTTTTTTTTTTTTTTTTAAATCACAAAATCCCCTATATATTGTTTTAAAAACAAAATGGTTGATGTGTCATCACCAAAATGATTATAAAGAGATCAATTAGAACAAGATATTAATTATTGTATTATTATTAGAAAACAAATTCTTTTTATGAGTTTTAAATTAATTAGAAAGTTATGATAATATAGTTAAATAATCTTTCTAATGGATTGAAAATTCAATATCAGAAAAAATATTCTTTTAGAGTTTTAAATTAACTATAGCAGTATTAATTTTTTATATTTAAATTAATAAAAAATATTAATCAATTATTTGAACATCCACATAATTTTAAGGGTTTTCAAAATTTTATGTACATTTAGAATCATTAAAAAAATGTATAAAACTAAAGATAAAAATTGAAAAGATTATTAAGAGTTATTGAATATATAGAGATAATTAGCACTTATCTAAAATTGTTTTTGTTATATTTTATATGCTTGATATGTAAGTTTAAGTGTTAAAAATTAACCTATATATATATTTTTTTATTTTCATTATTTGATACTAATTTTCATAATTTTCTGGATATCGTTAACTAATATTTTAGTATTTAATTTTTTTTTAGATACATAATCTCACATATAGACTATCTAAAAGGAAATTGCTTTATAAAAAAATTATCTTAATCATAAAAAAGAATATCTCATATGGTGGATCCTTTTTTAAATCCAAATTGGGTTTTTGAACCCTTCCTTTTTGGAAAAACGATCTATTTCCCCACGAGAAGTATCATATCTTACCAGATTCCCACCAAACTAACGTCTCATCCCAGTCTCCACCAAACTAAAGGTCGATATCTATTTCCCCACCAATCGTGGTTAGTATCGGTTTATTGAAAATATCAAATTAAACCAATCAACCAATACCAAAAAAATCAATTTAACAAAAAAAATCAATTTAAATAAAAAAGCAATTAAACGTGAAAAATTAAAATCAATTAAAAAGTTTCATCTTCTTCTTTCTTCT
>CM071718.1:17385763-17399256 GCA_036630335.1 Physaria fendleri | reverse complement strand
GCATCCCATATATCCTTTGATTTATCTTGTTCTCCGACTTGCAAGATAAGATTCTCGGGTATAGATTGAAAAATCAAAGCGATCGCAATATCATTCTTGTCAGAATCTTGTGATCTCGGATTCTATCGTCTCCGACACCTTGTGAACTCGCAACATCACCTTCATCCTCATCTCCCACACCGTATAGTTAGAGAAATTCAACATCGGACACTGAATAGAGGAAGGACTCATCTCCTTCTTTTTCACACCACCCGTCTCTCCCATGACAACGCACTCGTGTATGATATCACACAAGCTCTGATACTAATTCTTGTTTATAATCAAAGATCGATCACACACAAGTTATAAGGAAATGTCTCTTCTTATTAATACTCAAGGAAATATAACTCAAAAACCTTAAGTACAATGAACTCTCTCTTAACTCTCTTAACATAGTCATAGCTCAACTATGTTCTTATATAGAGAAAAATTATGAAAAGTTGTTGAACAACTACATTATAATTGTGGATTCTTTTGGCTTAGTCAACACCTAATTTCCTAACAAATTCTACCTTATCTTTTATGAGATTTCTTAGGAGATTTACTTAGGACTTTAAACTTATTCAACACCTAATATCTACCAAACTTTTAGTTTAGTCAACAGTTACATAACTAGTGTGACTCGAACCACTGACCTATATGTTAGGACGAGGTGCATTGACCAGCTGAGTTGCACCTACTCGTCTCAATACTTAATTTAAAGATCATATTTTCGATATATTTATTTAGTATTAGATGATATAGTCAGTCTCTCTAAATTTCATTAAACTATCATTTTCTATTCTGTACTAGTATGCATCCCACGTATCTCTCTTTTTTGAAATGTCTCTTCTTATTAATACTCAAGGAAATATAACTCAAAAACCTTAAGTACAATGAATTCTCTTAACATAGTCATACCTCAACTATGTTCTTATATAGAGAAAAATTATGAAAAGTTGTTAAACAACTACACTTATAATTGTGGATTCTTTTGGCTTAGTCAACACATAATTTCCTAACAAATTCCTACCTTATCTATTATGAGATTTCTTAGGGGATTTAGTTAGGACTTTAAGCTTATTCAACACCTAATATCTACCAAACTTTTAGCTTATTCAACACCTAATATCTACCAAACTTTTAGCTTAGTCAACAACTTCATCTTTATATCTAATAAATACGCTCATTACAAAATAAAATGCGTGTAAAGTTCCATCTACGTCTATCGTTAGGTAATCATCACAAGGTGTTGGGGCAGGTCTTTGCTTAACATTGGTCATATCTTTAAATTAAGATTGAATTGAAATAAACAAAGAAAACTTTTTAGTCATGACAAAAAAAAAAAAAAAAAAAAAAAAAAAAAAAAAAAAAAAAAAANTATTTACTAAACGATAAAAGCCCAAACGCGTCTAGATACAGTTCACGTGCATATGTCACCCCAAAAGAATTGACTATGATCACATTTTTCTCGGTGTTTTGTTTTGTGTTCACACTTCGCCACGCTAAATTTAAGAACGATATAAATATAAAGACAAGCTTGTGACGAGAGTGAGTTGTCTTGTCTTGTAACGAACCCGATTGGCGCGTAGGTAGGGAGAGAGCATAAGAAGAACCCGATTGGCGCGTAGGTAGGGAGAGAGCATAAGAAGGTGATAGGACCACGTTACGTTGTCGTTGTTTTCTTGGTAATTCTTCTTATACAACCCATGTCCTCTCCCTATCTCGCCTTTATTTTGTCTTTTCACTTACATCTATGTTAATTGTGTAATTAAACAACAACGTGGACCTATCGTTTTGATTATGCATCGGTCAACACGCAATAATGGGTACTGTATCAAATAATTAGGTCAGATGAGAGTCGAGGTGATCGTCTCTGGTTGGTTAATGCGATGACTTAACCAGATAGATGACTTAATTATTTGACCATATCCTCCATTTTCACTTTCTTTTGGACGGCGGGACACCTACCTACACCTTCTCCCTTCATCTTCTATTTTTTTTTCCTCTAAATAATTCAATACTATCTTATATTATTATTATTATTATTAAAATTATTCCTAAATCCTCACAAAATCTCTCAAAAAATGATTTTTTAAAAAAATTACTACCGTTCTGTATAACTTCTATCAAATTTGATTTGTTTTTGTTGATATTCTTCACTCTTCCGTTTTTAATATCTATTTATCTATCTTTTATAATGTTTCTTAATTTTTAGTTTTTTAATCTTACAGATTAAAAAAATATAACTAATACGTATTTTAAAATTTTATTAACATTATGATCTATTTCATTAATACTTTAATAATTACTCCTTCTATTTCAATTTATAAGGAGTTTAAAGAAAAATGACGGTTTAAAAAAATACATTAATTATTTGTTTTAAGTAGTTTTCGTCCAATCATAAAGTAATATTGAATTATAATTTATTAAATAGTTACTTTAAATCTTTAAAACTTATTATAATTTGAAACAAATAAAAAATGCTAAAACCCCTTTATAAATTGAAACAGAAGAAATATTAGAAAATCGTTTAAATTTTGGATGTTTTCTGCAATTACCCTTTATAAATTGAAACAGAAGAAATATTAGAAAATCGTTTAAATTTTGGATGTTTTCTGCAATTACATTACATATAATCCATCATTAGTTACAAAAAAAAATCAAATATTACGGAGATGGAGTAAAAAGACCCCAGGCCAGCTTTCTTAATAGAGTAACACACGTGAATGGCCAGATAATTGAATTTTCTTGAGCGGAGAACTATTAGGATTAGATTATAGGTGTAACACTCCGAGCGCCCGCAATTTTTATTGGGTCCATACCTATCAGCAGATCCATGGACCCCAGCCTGGTCCGACGGCCGGTGCGATATTTCTGGAGGATTTAAGATTTGTTTACCATTCCTACAAATCACTACATGATCTCGTCCGGTGTTTTGACCTCATTCGCACCGGAAAAGATAAGTGCACTTTGGTGACCTAGGTGATCAAATAAACCCTTTATAAATCAATCCTCCTCATATATTACCAATTATCCGATGTGGAACGTTACAATAGATCACATGGAAGAGGCCCGATACAACAAACGAGGCGAGGATCGTGCTAAATCTTCCACAAATGAAAAGCTTTCAATTAAATAATCACGTCGACATGATATTTAATTATTTGTTTAATTAAGAATAATCACTAAACCACCCACTTCCCTTTTTATATTGCCAAAAATGCTTCTCTCACTAAACCACCCACTTCCCTTTTTATATTGCCAAAAATGCTTCTCCAATGTTCTAGACTTAAGTAAATCATTTCTATAAACGTCTATTAAGGAATTATTTAATAAACCTGTTTATAAAAGTGTATCTATGACTGAATTAAATAATTGAAACATATCTAACTAGCTGGGATTTGTAACGTGTATAACAATCTAATGAATGTCGAAAAACTATTTATGCATCATTGTTATTTAAACACAGCTTATTAGGTAATAAAAAACAAATTAATGATCTCAGGAGATTCAGAAAGTAGTGATTTTGGTTATGCTGGAAAAGAATCCGAAACCCGAAAATTTGAACATAAACGAATAAAAAAAGTAGGAATCGAAATTATGCTGGAAAAGAATCCGAAACCCGAAAATTTGAACATAAACGAATAAAAAAAGTAGGAATCGAAATCGATTTTCAAATACTCGAATGAGTCTTGAATTTTAAGAACCGAATTATCTTATATCAAATCCAAACGAACCAAAATTTAAATAAATATCTGAAATATTTGATTAATTAATTTTTTTAAGTATCTTAGTTATAATCATAATATTAATTATTTCTATAGTGAATTTTCCTTTTTTTTTTTAAATATTTGATTACTTAAATGGATTCTAGTTTTCAAATAACCGAACCGAAATACCTAATGGGCATGCATAATTTTAGTTGTGACCGAATTTCTAAGAGGAATTAATCGAAACTTTTGGGGGAAATGGAGCGAGATAGTAAAGTGAAATGGTTTGGGGCATATTTAACATAAACTAAAACTAACGGGCCAAATATGGAATTAGAATTACTGAAAAAGTACTGATAGTGAAAGGGCTCAACAAAAATCAAACGAGTGGGTCCCACGATAGTGAAAGGGCTCAACAAAAATCAAACGAGTGGGTCCCACCACAACACGCGGCTTGTGGTCATTTCTCTCTCTCTCTCGCGTTCTTCTTCTTCTGTATCCTTTATAAGGAGATTTCATCTGAGAACAGAAGCAAGAAGAAAATAAAAACCCTAGAAATTCAGTTTTCCAAAATCAGCAGAGTAAAAACAGTGGAAATGGGACTTCAAGGTCAGATCTCCGACGTCTCCTCCGATTCAATCCCTCTGATGTTTTTTTATTTCCTTTCTTTCATACAAAGAAGATTATTAAAAATTCTTTGTATAAATATCAATCTCCTTTTAGCTTCTTTTTTTTTTGTGTGTGGAGAATCCTGAGACTGTGAATAGATCCTTCTGTTTTTCAAATTTCGTTGTGTTTTGATGTAAATAATTAGATTATAAAAAACAAAAAGTAGTCTTTTGTCTTCTAGATTCATCAAAAGATTGCAATACACCTCGACTGCTAAATTCTTTTGGTACAAAAATGGCGAAGGCCTGCAACTACTATTTTAATTATTGTATTTTGAGCAAAGGGAATATAAGAATCAACAAGTTAAGAATACAAGGTTGCATATGATTCCACGAAGAATTTCAGAGTTTTCCACTTTTTGGGTTCTTTGTATTTCTTCAAGGCTGAGACGTCTGAGAGTAAGTCACATAAAGTTGGTTATAGATCAGATTATTTTGTTTGTCATAATTTGAAATATTATAATGAATTTATCGGAAACTAGACTCAGCTAGGTTAGCTTCGGTTTGAATGTACGCTCGTTAGTGTGTTGTTTCAAGTCCGTTGGCTTCTAGTTCTGGCCTATATGTTTCTTCTTTTGGATTGGTCGTTCCTGTGGTCTTTGTTGTGTAGCGTGGAGCTTCTCTTTCTTTCTTCTCTTTGGATTGGTCGTTCCTGTGGTCTTTGTTGTGTAGCGTGGAGCTTCTCTTTCAAACTTGGTGGGTCGCTACCAATGACAGCTTCATTCAAGTTAATATCTGTCCTTGACCTTGACTGAACAAGGTGGTCCCAAGCGAATCTCTTCTTCTTAGTCTCCTGTTAGGTTTCATAAGGTGTCGTAGCTCTTTGTTCCGTCCCTACCGTCTTTGTAGGATGAGTTCATCATTCTTTATTGAGCGTTCCCGTTCAAGCACTGGAGTCTTCGGGCTACCAAATATTTCCTTTTGGACTTAATTTCCCTATTTTGGCCATAGTTGTAAACTCTATGTCTGAATAATCAATATATAATTATTCTTGGTGAATTTCTTTTATAATTAATATTGAACATGTATTTAGTAGGGACATTGATCTAGTAATGACAGGAATGCGAGATGATGTCGCTTGTTCTGTGTAAAAAGGGTAAATTTTATCTTCATTGGCTTTACTATACACCAAAAGATTTCATTGAAGGGTCGTTTCAGCTAAGAATGTTGGAGACTGGACCCTTAAACCAGTGACGGGCGCTGAAAAGCCAATATGAGAGGATTATGGCCAGCAAACCAGCGACTGCCACCGGAGTGTAGTTGAGTGTCTCCGCTGTTATGGGATATGCCACGGGCAAGGAAAAGAGGATGGAGATGGTTGCAACCCACATAACTGCCACCCACCCAACAACCATTCCGTACCTCCCCAGGCTGAATGGTCCAGGCTTAAAGGTTTTGCGTGCAATCGTAACTCTCAACATGATTGGGAGTCCATATGCTATGTACAGTCCAATTGTTGCTATCGACACCATTGCTTGGAATGCCACTATGCTCCCCAGTGACTGCCAATTTCATCTCATCAATCAAACAGCAATCCCAACACAGAGACAGACACATAAGGAGAGAGAGGCACTTACGGTGAGGGCCATACAGAATGATATGAGAACTGACATCCAAACCGCGTTAATGGGCACCTCTCTGCTGTTCACTTTGTGCCATAATGGTGACAATGGCATCGCTCCATCTCTCGAAAACGCATAAGCCATCCTGATAAACCAAATATACATGCATATGATCAAGTCCTAAATGCAGACAATGCTTTAACAAAACATGGATATTTATACCTCGAATTACTAGTGACAGAGCTCATGCCGCAGAAAAACACAGCAACCGCAACAATGCCTAGGCACACAATTCCACCAGTACCACTTCCAAACCTATTCTTGAAAGCTAAGTAGAAAATCTCAGCAATGGCGTACCCACCAGAGTTGTTAGTCTCACTCAGAAGAGAAGGTATGTCTGTGACCGCATAGCTTATGCCTAATATGTAAGCCCATCCAAATAGAATTGATATCCCTATTGCACTGATTATTCCTCGTGGCCCGTTCTTGTCTGCATCAACTGTTTCCTCTGTCTGCAATTTCGTTTTTTGTTCCACCATCAAGAAAAGCCAATAAATCATTACAATCAGAGCCCATTTATTTCAACACTCACCATGTGGGCAGAGGCATCATACCCTGTAATGGTATACTGGCTCATGAGGAGTGTGGGCAGAGGCATCATACCCTGTAATGGTATACTGGCTCATGAGGAGCCCCAAAACGAATATGTAAGGGTAGCTAGTAACGCCTAAGCCATTATCCGTGTTGAAATTGGTGAAGACAAACTTAGTTGTAGCTCTTTCCGTAGAAACCACAGGAATCAGAATCATTGTTGAAATTGGTGAAGACAAACTTAGTTGTAGCTCTTTCCGTAGAAACCACAGGAATCAGAATCATAAGCACCAGAACCCCTGAATATAAGAGAAGCTTGAGTACTTGTGTTGTAGAGACATGAAAGATGAAAGAGATGGGTACCAAGTAGATTCCAGAGAGCAGCAATTTGTCCAATGAAAGACAAGACGGAGATGGGGAGGCTATTGAGAAGAGCATGAATGAAGAGGATTCCACCATGGATACCAATCACAACATAGTCTGATCCTTCATATCCACCACCGTTTCTACCGCCTGTAGAGAGAAGCACTATCACCTGAATCAACTGTGCCAGAGAGAAGTCAACGCTCGCCGTCACTGCCCACTGCAAACACACACCACAACCTTACATTTTTAAGCCCAAGAGTGATCCTCTATAATTGAAATCTGTTTGGATGAATGTTTATACACCTGACCAACGATATTGAACCTGAAAATATTGTGAAAGGCGAATCAGAGAGACACTTGCTTCCAATTTCTAAATTACAAGGTGAGAAAGAGAAAGAGTACCAGCCTGTGAAAGGCGAATCAGAGAGACACTTGCTTCCAATTTCTAAATTACAAGGTGAGAAAGAGAAAGAGTACCAGCCGGTCATCCAAGAAGCAAGTGGAGCCCAGCGAGGACCAGCGAGCATAGCACTCCAGTAGTAGAGACCACCAGAGGTTGGATAAGAGGAGCAGATCTCAGCCATAGATAAGCCAACACACATGGTGAACGAGCCGGCCAAGAACCATCCGTAGACCAGAGTGACGGTGCCGCCGAACCTCAAACCGGTGTTATAGGTGGTAGTGATCCCCGTGAGAACTGATATGATGGAGAAGGAGATGGCGAAATTTGAAAAGACCCTGAATTCTAACAGCAATGTTTAGCTTACAGAAATTGAAAAAACAAGTAAGGAAACAGTGGAGACATACGAGAGATCGCGCTTGAGCTCTTGCTTGTAGCCGAGCTCCTTGAGGCGGACTTGGCCGGAATCCATGGCGGGTGGATTAGATTGATTGCCGGAGAATCCGCCCATAGTCCAAGATTCTTTTGTTGGGCTTTCTGATTCCGGATGAGATTTTTTTTTTCCCTGTTATAATATTAGTACACATAGAAATAATTATTTAATTAAAAAATTTGTAAGCAAAAAAAGCATGACGATGGAAAAAGTTGACAAATTTTCCGAATATGAAGCATAAGTAGCAATGAGAACAAACATTCTTTTTCAGTGTCTTTTAATTTTATTAGTATCTATGTCATTATTAGGCATACGTTGTTATTAATTATTGCTTTTTATGTGTTATCGTTTGGTCAGTTTGGTCTAATAGTTATTTTCAACAACTCTCAATTCTTTTAGGCTTTTCTCTTAGGTCCAATCTCCATTCAAACTTTAACGAAGAACAGTAAGCTCTAAGATGCAGTTTTGTTCTGTCTTCTGCTCAATTTTATTCTGCAAAATAAATTTATCTCTGCTAAAATGGGCAAAAGCCAAAAAAGTTAAGCGTAGATGTACAAAAGCAAGGGTACAACAAGAAGTACATGTGTAAATACACATATGTAGCCTAGCTATACAATCTCACGTGGAACAAAATGCAAAAGCCGAAACAATGAATAGAGTCAGATAACCAAAGAGAAAGATCTCATCTAGAGGGTGTAGTAGAAGAAGTGCCATTTTCCATGTTTTCAAGATTAGTTGAATCCATCTGAAGAGACATAGTCCTCAAAGCATCTCTATTTTGATCTGTCACAGGCACTCCTCTTTCTTGAGCTGCCTTAAAATAAGCATAAGGACCCCATCCCTCTTCATGGTAAGGATTAGGATAAAACTGACGGTAACAAAAAGCCGCAACAAGGATTCCAATGAGAGCTCCAGCGAAGACATCTTGCCAATGGTGCCAGTAATCATCCACACGAGATATCCCCACAAGACAAGCAGCAAGCAGAGGGAAGATCACAATGCAAAGCTTAGCCACATGTCCTTCTCCGTTAAAAGCCTTAATTTTGCCAGAGAGGTAAAGAGACAAGAAGGTAAGACCTGCAAAGGACCAAGAGGTATGTCCACTCGGGAAACTCTTGTGACCTTCTTTGACCTCTCCTTCTTTACCATGACATATCACACCTCCCAAAGCATCATACAACTCTTTACCATCAGGGAAACATCGCCAGTAGAAATTAGGACATCACACCTCCCAAAGCATCATACAACTCTTTACCATCAGGGAAACATCGCCAGTAGAAATTAGGACGAGGACGTCCTGTGGCTAGCTTAATGGAGTCAGTGATGACACCTGTTATCAAAACAGAGAAGAGTATGCCGAGAATGCTGTGATGTAGATCGTAGACACATCTTCTTTTGAGGTAGAAGCAGACGAAGATAATGATGGGAAGTAGTACTGCGTAGACAGGGACAGACCAGACAGGGATAGTGTTATCTTTGAAAGGGTATTTGAGATCAGTCATCATGTCTTTTCCAACGTATCTGTAGAAAGGAGAGATGATGTTCAAGACGATAATTATAGCACCCAAAAGAACGAGTATGATCCAATCGTGCTTGTGTTTAGATGCGACTTTTCCTCCATGGGTCTTTATTGTGTGAATTCCAAGATCTATCTCTTGCATCCTACCTCTCTGTGGCTCTTGCTCCTGCCAAAAACACCACACAATCAAAATCAGAATCAACAAACCCTTGTAATTGGATTGAAACAATGAATGTATAAGAAATTAACATACTGATTGGGGATTAGGGTTTGAAATCTCAGGTAATAACGGAACGCAATTCATTCTCAAATGGCCAATTCGGTTAAGGAGTAAATTGAGTTTTTGTAAAAAAAAACGAACTTTGTCAAAACCAAGACAAGATTACAACTAAGGATCCAGCCATTTTTTGTCTGTCTGATTCGTTGTGCATAGCACAACACAGGTAGAAGCAGACGAAGATAATGATGGGAAGTAGTACTGCGTAGACAGGGACAGACCAGACAGGGATAGTGTTATCTTTGAAAGGGTATTTGAGATCAGTCATCATGTCTTTTCCAACGTATCTGTAGAAAGGAGAGATGATGTTCAAGACGATAATTATAGCACCCAAAAGAACGAGTATGATCCAATCGTGCTTGTGTTTAGATGCGACTTTTCCTCCATGGGTCTTTATTGTGTGAATTCCAAGATCTATCTCTTGCATCCTACCTCTCTGTGGCTCTTGCTCCTGCCAAAAACACCACACAATCAAAATCAGAATCAACAAACCCTTGTAATTGGATTGAAACAATGAATGTATAAGAAATTAACATACTGATTGGGGATTAGGGTTTGAAATCTCAGGTAATAACGGAACGCAATTCATTCTCAAATGGCCAATTCGGTTAAGGAGTAAATTGAGTTTTTGTAAAAAAAAACGAACTTTGTCAAAACCAAGACAAGATTACAACTAAGGATCCAGCCATTTTTTGTCTGTCTGATTCGTTGTGCATAGCACAACACTGTTTCGTTAACTAATGTTTTCGTTGACTTGATATAACTAACAAAAGTTGTCTTTTTTATAATTAAAAACTATCAAGGAAAAAATTTGAAAGAAGTGGAACAGAGAAGAAGGGTTACCTGAGAATTGCCCCAGAATTTTAGAGAAGAGAAAAACGATCCTAATGTCATCGGGAAGGCGAAGATCTCGATTAGGCTTTTCAAAATATGTAAATCTATAGATACACGGAGAGAGAAGGTTAAAGTAATGTGGATGGAATAACTCTGCTGAAATGATTTTTGGTAGTGATAATGAAACTTAAAAAAGGAAGAATAGGAGAAGAGGAAGAAGACGAAGAAGAAGACGCGTTGTCTTTGATAAAATTTTCAAAACTTTATGTCAGAAATTTTGAAAGAGATGTTTCTATTTCGTCGAGTTGACGGTTGATACAAAGGGAGAGAAAAAGAAGAAACTTCCTCTTCCTACTACTATTCTTCTCCATTTAGTCGCTTCCGTCTCATTGAATGCCACGTGGGTCATTTGTTGACTTTTCTTCACGTTTGGGACTTCAAATTTGGCCTCTTCTCAGCCGTGTGGGTCCTATAACATGCCATCAAAACTCATCCAAGTTACAGGATTATGGACTGATTTCACCAAGTTAGCACAATCTGTCTCCACAATCACATGGTCATAATACATGTTTTTGATACAGGGCATTGCGCCTTGACAAGCCGGATGCTCTGCTGCCATCGAAATCCCTAGTTTGGGTAGATCTTGACTCAAGAATAGCCTAACATCCCATGCATCAGACCTAGATATTCAATTAACACCACATGCCAAACCATTTTCATTGAAGAAGGCATGTGGGTTGTTTTAAACCAGTTGTGATGTCTTGCTGAAGGAACTTGTGCAGGATTCTGCTGGGTGGTACAGCGTTTTGTTGCATCAGCTTCAGTGTCAGACCATTTGTTGGCATTTTCTGTCTTCGGGAGTACTTGTTGTCCATATACTCCATATTTAGGTTTTGCAATCCTTGTGCCCTGTAGAATCAAGACATCCTGCAAGGTTCTCATACAGGGATTAGGGAGTCAGTCAGCTGGCCAGGGAAAGAAGAGCATCCCTACGAAATCTAATATTAACGAATACTTGACCATATGAAATTATTAAGTAAAGTACCAATAAAATCTAATATTAACGAATACTTGACCATATGAAATTATTAAGTAAAGTACCAATAAAAGTAAGTAGTATGTGGTATTACAGGTGGAGTAATCGATCCATACTAAGATAATCAGATCTAAAGACAACAAAAACAAGTTTCAGCCAAAAAAAAACTATTAAATTTGAGAAAGAAGATCAAAATCCCAGGAGGCATATTATGAAAAGTTGAAAACATTGAAATAGAAAAAAGCATATCTAATTCATTCTCCTGATAAGCTCATTGATGAAGTTTTCACGGTTTCCAGCATCACCACCTTCTACATAGTGATTTCTCTTCTTCTTTAGACCACCAAGTGGTGCCTTAAGCTGGAATGGCCAAAGGAAGTTGTTGGCTTCCTTGAAATGAGGTCCTACTGTTAGAATCTCATGGATCAAATCCTCAGTACAGATGATCCCATGCTTTCCCAGACCCTGTTGTTTATGTAGCTTACTAATCAGAACCAACATATATGAAGAAACTAGTTAGTGTCACAGAAGCAGATTTCGAACCTGTTCTATGATAGAGTTATCAGTTAAAGCCACCCTCTGGTGGTTCAGCTTTCCATAACCTCTCTTGTAAATCAATTCCTTAACACTCTTCAAGTTAGGGAATCTGAAAAAGAAAGAGAGACAGAGAGAGAGAGAGATTAGGCTCTGATTATAAGAATTTGCTATCAAGGCCACAGATTCAGGATATACAATGAGCATGTATTACCCGTAAGTCACATAGGGCTCAACTCTGCGAAGCATGTTCATTGTAGCTTTGTTGACTTTAAGGAAAACGCCATTGAATAGGGCTCAACTCTGCGAAGCATGTTCATTGTAGCTTTGTTGACTTTAAGGAAAACGCCATTGAAAATCTGTACTAGCATGCCAAATTCAATCATTATTCAATACCTAAAGTATCATTATATAGCCAAGAAATGTGACAATAGCTAAAGGACAAAAAATAAATTCCAATATCTATACCAAAAACCGTTAACAGATTATGACAAGACTCATCAACATAAACACTATAATAGAGATAGACATGAACCAGAGATAGACATGAACCTGTCTCAAACGCAAGAGCTGGAGAATCTTCTTAGTCTTTGGGTCAATTGCATTAATACTGCAAAAATTCAAGGAACAATAGATAAGGAAACAACTCTGAGAAATGCTTAAACTAACACCAAGCAGCATAAATGCATACCCACGGATACGGATGATGAACAAGAGCTTAGCTTCAGGATCAACATAGAAACCTCCTTTAAGCTTGGCCTCACGTTTCAATGAGATCAACTCCTTCTCCTATGAACAAAATAAAAAGCATATATAGTAAAAGCTCTTTTTCGATTTGGATCTCTCAGGGACCAGAGAAATGTTACCTTCTCAACATAGTCTTTAGAATATTGCTCGGCTCTTTTGAAAATGAGCTTTCTGTTCTCGGCGTTTTTCTTCTTGGCAGATTCAGCATTCTGTTTCTTCTCCAAAGCCCATTCCTCCTCTCTCTTCCTCTTCTTCAACACCGACTCCGGAACTACAATTTTAGACTCTGTCATTTCCAATAAAAACCTGTAGATCAAACCTACATTTGATTATCTTCTGAAACTAAAACCAGAGGAAGGTCAAGAGAAGACAGAATCGACACTAACCTCTGTGACTGAAGGTCGGCTGAATCGAACAGAGAAATTTTCTCAGCGGTAGCGGCCATGGCAGTTATATATATTTAAATATGCTAAAATGCCTTTCAAATTAGGGTTATTAATGGGCCTCACGAACCCAATTATTCATCATAAAGCCCATTAATCTATTTACGGCCTCTAGGGTTTCTTATTGCTGTTTGTCTCCCACAGAGATTTCCAATCTCTCTACCGCCCACGGCATCTTGGTTTTCTCTGCTCGCCGGAGTCCGTATAAAAGCTTTCTTAAAGATGGATTTCTAGTGAAGGATAAGCCTTTATCCGTCTGCAGTTTTCTCAGTCGAGTTTGTTTTAAGGTCGATTTTAGGTTACAGACAAAATGGATGAATTAAGCCAAATCTTGAAGAACAATAGTACAGAT
>CM071718.1:17358510-17368698 GCA_036630335.1 Physaria fendleri | reverse complement strand
TTGGAGGTCTGCAAGTTCTTGCTGTCCTTAGACATGAGTGATCCAGTGGGCGCTTTGTTTTGTGTGGACTACTTTGCTTTGAGAGCAGAGGAATATGCATGGCTGGAGAAATTCTCGGAAGAGTACCGTAATGACAACTCATTATGGCTTTTCCCAAATATATCTTATTCGCTTGCTATAGCCCGGGTTTATCTGGAGAAGTTGGAGTCTTCGTCTTCCTCCAAATATATCTTATTCGCTTGCTATAGCCCGGGTTTATCTGGAGAAGTTGGAGTCTTCGTCTTCCTACGAAACCTCTCACATAGATACTTCGAAGTCAAGCTCTTTGGATCTCATGACGCAAGCTTTGAAGCTTCATCCAACAGTACTCAAGAAACTAGTGCACAAAGTACCTTTAAAAGATCAAGCATGGACAAAGATACTAAAGCACTCTTACTTCAGATCAAATGAATCAAAGAACCCGTCCTTGGATCACCTTACCAATCTATATGTAGAGAGGAATTACCTTATATGGAGGCTTCCAGATGTACAAAAATTGCTCAAGAGTGCAGCTGATTTAGTCATTGAGTCACTGGAACAAAACAAAACAGAAGCTGAGAGCTGGCTTTGTGTAAGAAAAGAAGCTTTATCTTCTGAGAGTAACCAGTAAGTTATTTGAAACTCACGCTTGTCAATTTCTATATTTTGCCTAGAGATGATCATCAAGTATGGTTCTTATTTGAAACTCACGCTTGTCAATTTCTATATTTTGCCTAGAGATGATCATCAAGTATGGTTCTTATCTGTTCCAGGTCTGTAGAATTTCAACCTTCTATAGAAGAACTGATACAGTTCTTGAAGAGGGATCTGCAACGAGGAATATACGAAAAGGGTTTTGAAAGGCCATCTCCAATACAGGAAGAAAGCATTCCAATTGCTTTGACAGGCAGTGATATTCTTGCTAGAGCCAAAAATGGGACAGGGAAGACTGGTGCCTTCTGCATTCCTACCCTTGAGAAAATTGATCCAGCGATTAATGTCATTCAAGGTTTGTTTACTTTCCTATAGAAAATTGATCCAGTGAGTATGTTGATCTGTGAGATTTCTAGCTGTCGTTAATTAGTTCAGTGAAACCAATGACTAGATTCCTTTCCATCACTTAAAGTTACTTTCTTGTGCAGCTGTAATTCTAGTTCCAACCAGAAAACTGGCCCTTCAGACATCACAGGTTTGTAAGGACCTTTCAAAATATTTAAAAATTGAGGTTATGGTCACCACTGGCGGCACCAGTCTGAGATATGATATCATGAGATTATGTCAACCTGTACACTTGTTGGTCGGAACTCCCGGAAGAATATTACATCTTGCCAAAAAGGGTGTGTGTGTTTTGAAAGATTGTAATATGCTTGTAATGGATGAGGTGAGCTCCTGTTACCCTAGATATTAGCAGAATTTGATAAACTAATTTTCCTTTTTTTCTCATGATTTTATTGTTCTGACTTCCAAACATCTTTTACCAGGCAGACAAGCTTTTGTCTGTAGAATTTCAACCTTCTATAGAGGAACTGATACAGTTCTTGCCAGAAAACCGTCAGATTTTGATGTATTCTGCTACATTTCCTGTCACTGTGAAGTCTTTCAAGGATCGATATCTAAGGAAACCTTACATCATCAATCTCATGGATCAGCTCACACTTATGGGTGTTACCCAATATTATGCTTTTGTCGAAGAAAGACAGAAGGTGCACTGCCTCAACACGCTCTTCTCTAAGGTCAAATTTTCAGACACCCCTAAACTCAAATGTGGCTACTTAATGTGGTGGATCTTTATTAAGGAAATGTTGTTAATGAATTGCAGCTACAAATAAACCAATCCATTATCTTTTGCAACTCTGTTAATCACGTAGAGCTGTTGGCCAAGAAAATCACAGAACTTGGTTACTCATGTTTCTACATCCATGAAAAGATGGTTCAAGATCATCGGAACAGGGTTTTCCATGATTTCCGCAATGGTGCTTGCAGAAACCTTGTTTGCACTGGTACGTTTATTGTTGCTCATGCACTTGAAACAGCAACAAATGTGTTTTTAAGTTTCATGGGGAATGTCTCTCTGTTACAGATTTGTTTACACGTGGGATTGATATTCAAGCTGTGAATGTTGTCATAAATTTCGATTTTCCTAGGACTTCTGAGTCGTATCTACACAGGGTATGTTAAGGGAAACTAAAATTGATTTATAAATCTTCTTCTGAGTCGTATCTACACAGGGTATGTTAAGGGAAACTAAAATTGATTTATAAATCTTAAACACTTTCTCTTTTATAAAGTTCATATCATGAATAGGTTTTTGGCTTCATTACATTACTAGGTAGGCAGATCTGGAAGATATGGACACCTTGGATTGGCTGTGAATTTGGTAACTTATGAGGACCGCTTCAAAATGTTAGTGTTTCTTTCATCTCTGAACTGGTCTGTCCTCGTTTTTCTTAGATGCTAGAGCTCATCTATTTATTCGGTTTCCAACAGGTATCAGACTGAGCAAGAACTTGGAACCGAAATCAAGCCAATACCGTCAATTATCGACAAGGCAATCTACTGTCAGTAGCTACCTTCTCTCAACTCTCATTTTCATGTTCTAAGCAGTAAGAACCATTTTGCTTTTGGGTTTGGGTGTTTTTAAGACTTAAAGACAGCGAGTAATGTAGTAATATCAAGTCAAGTTTCATAGCACGTTTTCAAAAGAAACATTTACGAGTAGGCTT
This sequence comes from Physaria fendleri, assembly GCA_036630335.1. Lineage (NCBI taxonomy): Eukaryota > Viridiplantae > Streptophyta > Magnoliopsida > Brassicales > Brassicaceae > Physaria > Physaria fendleri. Next base: position 17,365,957 of record CM071718.1, on the reverse strand, counting down.
ATGTACAAGACCAGAGGCTCTAAACTTAGCAGCCATTTCTTCAGCTTCAAGAATGTCTTTTTCTTTAGTAGCTTTAATCACAGCTCTCTTCTCTTCTGCTTCCCTGTGAATTGCAGTTTTTTTGTTCTTCATTTTCCCACCAAACTTTGCCATTTTATTACGTACATCTGCTTTCTTCCTATTTTCCCAAACCTGTACATCAGATATCTTCTTTTCCGCACTGACCCATTTCAAATTTGATTATAATCTGTAAGAAGTAGAGTGATGATATTTTAGGTAAGAAAGTGTTACTTACTTGTTCTCAGCCTTTGGTATCTTACTCTCTTCCCAAGCTCTGATTAATGATTCTTTCTTCTCCTTTTCACTTAAATATTTAAAGATGGAGAAGTTTTGTAAGAATGAGAAAATTAGTTGTTATGATTTTAGCTTATAAGGCATTTAATAATAGTGGGTGAGACAGTGGTTTTGATTCACCGTTGATTTTGAAACCGTGAGTGATCGTACGGTTTTGAAGTTGAGTTATACACATTTGATGTGATACTGAGAACAGACGAAATGTTAAAGTGGAAACAATACCGTTCGTAAAAGTGTGAACCAAGAACATTGCTGCAACTTATTATTAGAAAATTTAGCTAAATAGCTGACGAGGACTCCAATCTTTTAGGAAGTTGCCTAAAAGTAACCCCCATGACTTCACAAATAATTACATGACGTACCACCCCTACCCACAATATTTGTCCGGTTCGGTTCTCTATTATTTTGATTCCTTATTTTAAGTACCTATTAAGGAACAAAAAAAAAATCTTGACTCGGTTCGATTACATTTCGGTTGGATTCAATGTACATTTTACCAAAAATTACCTAAAAGTTCGATGCCAAATCGGATTTTATTTTTTTAAATGATTAATTGAATTACTAAACTATGTCTATAAATAATAAACATTTTAGATACTCTTCCGTTTTAATTTAGTTCGGATTTGATTTCGGTTTTATATTCGGTTAAGATTTGATTCTTATTTTTTCGGTTCTATTCAAATTTTCGATTCGAAAGGTCGGTCACCTTTTTTTTACGGAGATCAAAAGGCCCGGAACATAGATTAACTATTTTTTTCATATTTTGTTACTTTTTAGGTTCAAAACTAACAATTTTATTGTATATTTAAATATTTTTAATATACTTTTGGTTCGGATGGATATTTATGAATACAAATAACCACAAAACTCAAACCGAATGGAACTATTTTTTGTTTTGGTTACTATTTAGTTCTATTTTTTTGAAAATAACCATACCGAACCGAAATCGAAAAGGACCGAACCGAAGCCATACCAAAATTAGTGCGTAGGTCGCGTAGAAAACTCTTGATTATCGCCGAGATGCGCTATATATAGCCTCCGAACCTCTCTTATTCGTCGCGCTCTCGTCTCCGGGGACGTTTCTGTAAACATTCACAGTCGATGACAAAAGGCTCTGCAGTGGTCTTGGGCTTGTCTCACCTAGGACTCGCTAAGAGGGGCATACTAGACTCTGACTATTGAAGTTGAGGGGCATATGTGATTTTAGTCCCTCCCTAAGTAACTTCAAAGGTTAATAATCCCTTCTTTCGCGCTCAAAAAAAATCCCTAATTTCCGATCTTTGTCCTCGTAAAATTTAGGGTCAGTGTTCGAATCCCTGACGTAGCTGCTCAATCGAAGTAGATCCTGATCGAATCGAAGGTCTTTCTGATCCTGGATTGGATTGATAGCTGCCTTTTGAGAATTTTTGAAGCCCTAATCACAAATGGGTGGTACGTACGGACGCAAAAGACATATTCTCGGGTTACCGAAGACTCCACAAGAGAAGAAATCTCGACCCTAGCTGAAAGAGTCCCATAGAAAACTCGATGGCATTTCTCGCGAGGTGAGAACTTACAACAATCATTGGAATCTGTATGATTTTTATTAGCTTGTGAATGGCTTTTGATTTTGATCATCGTCGTTGTTGAATTGTAGGTCTTTGATTTTTATTAGCTTGTGAATGGCTTTTGATTTTGATCATCGTCGTTGTTGAATTGTAGGTCTTATGCCTTCAATTGATGTTACCCAGTTAAAGCGTCGTCCTCCTGCAGATGAGAAAGTCTGTTTTTTTTTCTTTTTTTTGGAAAATTTAAGGGCTTTAAGACTTCAAAAAATTTAATGATTTGTTGCCGTTGTTATGTTTTTGGGTTTTGAGATAGTGTTAATACGTTAAGCGACATTCTTTCAGGTCGCTTGGCGATGGCTTTCCTTCTCAAATTCTGCTCGGAAAGATGATTTACAGCTTTGTCATTGGGTAAGTTCCTTATCTGTGAAACGCTTTAGCATTTCTTTTTCCCTAATGTCATTCATTTTGAGTTTTGTATCGTCACAGGTTAGAGTGGTTAATGATGTACCGGCGTACCGCCAACAGGTGACTATACCTTTGCCAAATATAACAAGGTATTATATCTTGCCTTCATGATTGTCTATTTTCGTGTCAACTTTGACTCTCTTCTCTTTGCTTCTTCTTTTTCCGACTTCTTTTGGTTATCCCCATTTTCTCTTCTCTTTGCTTCTTCTTTTTCCGACTTCTTTTGGTTATCCCCATTTAATAGTTTGTATCTTTGCGTGAATGCAGTCAGTTGATATTTTGAAATACACAGACGAAGAGTATGAGAATCATTTAACGGATCCTGTAAGTGTCCACTCAAGGAAGAGTTTCTGTTTCATTCTATTACGTATGAAGTAAATACATGTCCTACATAGCTCCTGTACATGCTTGTTTTGGATAATGTCAACTTGGTTGGTTGTGCTTCAACTTGCAGGTGTGGACCAAGGAACAAACAGATCAATTGTTCGAATTGTGTCAAAATTTTGATCTTCTCTTTGTTGTAATAGCTGATCGATTCCCGGTATCAAGGACTGTGGAGGAATTGAAGGATCGTTACTACGGTGGTATGTTGAATCTTTTCTGGTTTCAGAGCATCATTACCTGTTCACTTACACCTTGTCCTTTAATTTGTTTTCATCTTTGATTTCTCTGTTTCTATTTCCTGTTGCACCAGGGTTCTTCAAAAAATATCAGGACTGAGAAGTCTCTTACGTACTTTCTTTTGTAGTAACCCGGGCCCTGCTGCGTGCTAGAGCTCAGTCACCAGCAGATGTTGCGAACCATCCTCTGATGAAGGTCAACTTCCTCTTATGTCTATTCATGGCAAACTATGAACTCTTGTATTCATATATTTGTAGTTTATTGTGGCAATTCTATTCATGGCAAACTATGAACTCTTGTATTCATATATTTGTAGTTTATTGTGGCAATCTATCTTTCCATGTTACTTGGAGAGAACATCTATCTTAATGCTTCTGGTTACCAATGTATTGGCATAAACAGGAGCCTTATGATATTACACGCGATAGAGAACGCAAACGGGCATTGTCAATGGTCCTGTCACAGAGTAGACACCAGGAGAAGAGAGATGCTGAGGTTTCTCTATGGAGAAGAGAGATGCTGAGGTTTCTCTATTTATTTTTGAATTTTGCAGCAAATAAATATAAAAAATTCTTTGCTTTCTCTTACCCGTCTCCCACAACCACAGGTTCTTGCTGAGGCCAAGAGAATCACAGAGATGCAGTTGGCTGCTCGTGTGAGTGCTATCCTTAAAGGAGAAGAGAGATGCTGAGGTTTCTCTATTTATTTTTGAATTTTGCAGCAAATAAATATAAAAAATTCTTTGCTTTCTCTTACCCGTCTCCCACAACCACAGGTTCTTGCTGAGGCCAAGAGAATCACAGAGATGCAGTTGGCTGCTCGTGTGAGTGCTATCCTTAAATAAATATACTCACTCATTCTAACTAAATAACAATTGATGAAATTTGCTTACCATGATTGAAGATACCCTTATACCTTGATATCAAAACTCTCTCTTCATAATCTTTTTTCTAAAACGATTCGTCTTTCTGGCTGTCCAGCACGCAGAAGAGCCTGATGTGTCTGCATATGAGAATGTGGGTCTTGATAAAGCTGATGGGGTGGTTCCAGGGTGTAGTGTATCTCCATTATCCAATTCTCAACTGCCTGCTTCTGCTGTGGCTCCATCAACACTAACTATGGCAGATTATGCCTCTACCCTTGCTTCTCTACATATGGTGTGTGTGTCTCTCTTGTTCTCTTTACCTTTTCCAATTGGTTATCCAGTTTATCTTATTCTTTCTTGTTAATCTGTGAAATTTTGCAGCTTCGTGTATACTTGAGAACCTATGGACTTGAGCAGATGGTCCAAGCTGCCAGCTCTCTTGAGAACCTATGGACTTGAGCAGATGGTCCAAGCTGCCAGCTCTGCTGTCGGTCTTCGAACAATCAAGCGTGTTGAGCAGACTCTTCAAGATCTCGGGGTCTTTCTTTGCTTTTAACTCTTTCTGTTTGTCATATATCATCTGCTTATCTATCATATGATTGATGAATGAGAGACTTAACTAATGCCTAAAAAGGGTGCATTCACTTAAGCTAGCTTGTGAATTTGTTTTTTACTACTAACTTGTAGGGATTTTGTTGTCGGTAGAGGCTTAGTAGGTTCTTACAAGTTTCATTTTATTTGATTTGGAGCTACTTAATTTATTAAATGGATTTTGAGCATGTAGAGTTTTCTATTTACAGGTAAATCTAAAGCCAAAGGTTCCTACAAAAAGAGTATGTGATGAGCATCTTGAATTGCGAAAAGAAATTTTAACATTTCTGAATCTTCAGAAGGAGGTAAAGCATACAATACAACTTCCCTATATAGTCTATACAACAAAGATTCGCAAATATACATTCTATTTGTTTTTCTAACTTGTTGCCAAACATTGCATGGTCGTAATTTCAGCTGCAATACAAGGAATCAGAAGGTTCATCACAACGTGATGTGTCATATGCCAGACACTCCAAATGTGCGCATCCAACTGTTTTTTTTATTAATTCTTACTACAGTTTCCATCTTCCTATTGATCTATATATATGTGAATCCTTTATATGTGATCAGGATCGTGTGTTTGCATCGGACCCATTCAGTGTTGTTGGAGGTATATTTCCTTAGTTTCTCGGTTTTAGAATTGTATTCACTACTTAACCATCTCTAAATTCATTTTTATGTGTCTGTATATGTGGGGTTTCCTTAGCTAAAAGACCAATCAAGAAGAAACAAAAGCGAAAGATTTGAAAGCATCTCATGTCTAAAATCTCTACTGGGCCCGTTATACTGACTCCCGACTGTATTATTAGGTGATTTCAGACACTACTACTGTTCGAAGTTGTTGAATCTTTTGTTCATGGGTTATTTCAGACCGGTGCTTCAACTCATCTTAAGTAAGATTATTTCGGCTTGCCCACATTATGTTGTATTATCTACTCTTTACTTCTTATCGAAGTTAAGTTTTGTTAATTGGCCTTTAATCGAAAAGAAACATCAATTAATTAAATTAGACTCCATCGAAGTTAAGTTTTGTTAATTGGCCTTTAATCGAAAAGAAACATCAATTAATTAAATTAGACTCCATCGGCATTATTCTGAATACACAAAAGTCGTAATGTTACGATACCTTTCGTTCGTTGTGGGCTCCATATTTTTACTTTGGACAAATGGAGCCCATTTTCTAGCCCATATTTCCACCGTATTTAAATAAATTGACCTAACTTGTGTTATGGTCAAGTGGAAATCGATTTAGTTAGAAAGGTTTTTTACGTCTTTAAAAGAAAATTAAAGTATGAGTCATTAGAAAAATATAATTAAAATAAAGGATACTAGTAGTAGATGGCTTATTAGGGTTTTGTGAAAAGAAAAAAAAAACAATGAAAAGGATACTAGTAGTAGATGGCTTATTAGGGTTTTGTGAAAAGAAAAAAAAAACAATGAGTTTGTCTTTTCCTCTTGCCGCCGTGAAGGTTCTGGCGCGATTACAAGCGTCTTCTTCGTTGATGAGATTCAAGTGTGTTTCAAAGCTTTGTTCTTCCTCGATCTCCTCTAGGTATTTCACCAATTCATCAAGGAAACCGGAACGTCGTCCATCGCTATGTAACTTGGACTCAACCCCTACACTCAACCTTGATCTGACTTTTCCTTGTAATAATACAAATGACAATGATGACTTGTGGTTGGTGAATGGTGTCAGGGGCTTGATGTGTTTCACAAACGAGAGAGAAGAGATACTGATCTTTAACTACACCACCAGGCAGGTCCTCAGGTTGCCCCAAGTAGAGTCCAACTTGTTCTTGGAAAGTGATAACTATGATGACTGGAACTATTTTGGGTACGATTCTCTTAATGATGAATACAAAGTGCTGGATACAAAATGTTCTCGTTACAATGAAGTGAGATCGGAGACTCAGGTTTTTGTTCTAGGAGAAGGAGCTTCATGGAGAAACACTAAAAGCCTCACTTTTCTTCTCTTAATGATGAATACAAAGTGCTGGATACAAAATGTTCTCGTTACAATGAAGTGAGATCGGAGACTCAGGTTTTTGTTCTAGGAGAAGGAGCTTCATGGAGAAACACTAAAAGCCTCACTTTTCCTCCACCTCCTCATCGTCCAAGAGACGATAGAGGAATCTCCATCAACGGCATTTTGTATTATGGTGCTTTGTCTCATGAGGAGAGATCTGTGTTGATGAGTTTTGATTTCAATTCTGAGGAGTTCCATTTGATTGAATTTCCCATGGAGTATCACATTAAGTTGGACAACAATGAAATCCGTGAAGTTGATCTCATTCATTATCAAGATCATGTAGCTGTTTTTTCTGATGATTCCCGTCTCAACACTGAATGTATTCTAAATCTCTGGGTGCTTGAGGATACAATTCCCGTCTCAACACTGAATGTATTCTACATCTCTGTGTGCTTGAGGATACAGGGAATAGTAAATGGTCGCACAAGGTTTTAGATTTACCTTGTCTTCAGATTAGAGAGATCCTCAAACCCCAAGATTGGGATTACCTTAGGATAAGAGGTACCAGTCTCAAAGCAGAGGTTACGTTGAGTGGGAGATATGTGAATAGAGATAGCAAAGGCACTTACAATTTTAGTCTCAAAGCAGAGGTTACGTTGAGTGGGAGATATGTGAATAGAGATAGCAAAGGCACTTACAATTTTGACGATGATGAAATTTGCAAAGGCACTTATCTTTTTTACGATTTGGAGAATAATCGTATTACAAAAGGCTTTGTTATTGAATTTCCATGGGACTTCGGTATAAGGCTTATGAGGACAGATATTTGGGAGGATGTTGAGAGCATCATGTACTTGGAAGTATGAACACTCTTAACAAAGGCACTTATCTTTTTTACGATTTGGAGAATAATCGTATTACAAAAGGCTTTGTTATTGAATTTCCATGGGACTTCGGTATAAGGCTTATGAGGACAGATATTTGGGAGGATGTTGAGAGCATCATGTACTTGGAAGTATGAACACTCTTAAC
>CM071718.1:17294695-17307954 GCA_036630335.1 Physaria fendleri | reverse complement strand
CAAATCCTGACTCGCTTTGAAAATGCATGAAATTCTGATGCTGCCCATACATCTTCAAAACAGAAGCATAATGAAATTTTAGAGAGATACAAAACTGAGGTTTAATCGAATATATTAATGGAATAAGAAACGTAATTGAGAAACAAAACTGAAGCATTTTATAAATCTAGACGTGAAAAGGTAGGGATTTTAGACGATTAAAATTTAATTATCGCATGGTTCTTTTTTGTTTGGGGAAAAAGAAAAAATTAATTCTCTCTCTCTGCCTACGTGGACACTCTAAAAATCGAAAGTGAACTCCCCTATTATTAATGTAGATTCCAAGAATAAGAATATGAATGTTACCTTCCAAGGGAACAGAACATATATGTTCCTTGACCTACAGCAACAGTCAGAAGAACACAAACCCATAATAACAATGGAGATATTCTCTTTGCCAAGAGAAGAAATGATAATGTTTTGAGGGATTTTTTACATACTTGGAACATTGGTGGTGACTGGTGACTGTAGCAACTCCTTTGAAGTGGCAGGCAGCTTCCTGAAGCTTTTCCCAATCGTTAGGTTCATAACATGACAGCAAGCCCAATCAAGAGCCGCCTGAAGCATCTGTTTTTTTTATCAACCTTTTCTTTTGCTCGACAGAACGGCTATAATTGGTGCTATCATTTGCCTGCATTGCACCCGCACCAGCCAAACCTAATGTGTAAACCGGAGTCTCAAGAGTGGCTTGGATGTATTTGAGGGCTGAGTCGAGGCACCAGCCAAACCTAATGTGTAAACCGGAGTCTCAAGAGTGGCTTGGATGTATTTGAGGGCTGAGTCGAGGACAGAATCTGCGTTTGGTAGGCTGGTTAGAACCTACCTGTTGGACCAGGCTAGGTAGGGTATATGGATTTAGAGAGAGAGGTATGAGTTTAAAGAGCTGGTGACAGTCGGATAGATATAATATGCTGTAGGTTGCCCATTATTATATCTCTAGAGTAAAAACTCGAACACACTTACCTTTGCCATATACGGTAGACTTTTATTACTTGGTCCACGGATCATCATATCTTTCATGACTTCATACTTATATGGGGCTCCTCGATTTTATTAGAGTTTCAACATAAATCATACGATAAATGTTTGATGATATGTGAAATTTGCATGTAGAATGTATGAACAAAGATATTGAGAGGTGGGAGTCCCTCTCTTTTAGAACTTTATGGTATAGAACATAAATAGATGTAATAATAATTTTTTAAGATATTCCACAAGAAAAGAGGAGGGCATATTCTCTAAAATAGCACATATTCTTACGTTTCAACACTTAAATTTTGGTTCTTTTAAAAAATCAGTCATACTCCTTGTACAAAAAGCAATACAATTTTCAAAAACTATCCTTATCTAATTAATAAAAATAACAATTTCTTTTATCTAAAAAACGTTCACGATATTTCTTGAAACCATCGATAATTAGGTTCTGATTCGGCGGCATTTGATTCAAAATTCAACGATATTGCTTAAAATCGAACGACATTTGCGGAAACACGATTTAAGGTATGAGTTGAACTGACTGAGTAAAATGTTGTTGACCCGAGTTACGTAGTGTTAGAAATTATACAATAAATTGCAAATAGTTGAACTGACTGAGTAAAATGTTGTTGACCCGAGTTACGTAGTGTTAGAAATTATACAATAAATTGCAAATGATTTTTTATAATTAAAGGACTTCTCTAATGTCAGATAATGAAAAGGAGAGCACCATTCATTCATTCAACATAACTTAGCCAGCAACTAGTCATCTGTATAAACCTCACATGTGGTTTTCCAGTTACACCCAAAAATTTAAAAACAAAAACAAAAACTACAACACAAAACCACATGATTCATCACCACTTATTTTTCTTACATCCACTGAAGAAAACTCCAAACAATGAAAAAAATTCAAGTAATGAAACCAAAAAATATATATATAAAGTTGGCTTGAGGGAGTGAAGAAGATAAAGATGATTGTATGGGATGAATATTATCTATAATTTATGATTTACCAAGTAAATAAAAAGATTAAAGCTGTAATTGACCATGGCTTTTTCTTGATCGAGGTCTATTGTTCTCAGCAACTGACGATGATGATGCTATCGAGGAAGAAGTTGGTATTTGTTGTTGGGGTTCTTCATATCGTCTCACCTCCTAATACATCATATTTTAAGCACCATGATTGAGACTCTATCTTACATCTACCGAACACTCCAATTGCTTAGGCTAAAATCTCCACCCATTTCTCTTTTGTTATTCCACAGGTTTACAAAATAAAAATGAGTTGTGTTGTGTTGTGTGTACCTTTGATATAGATGAAGAGGAAGTTTGATATGAGTAATTCACTCTACTCCTTGCCTCCCCACGATGTAGCTTCTGTACTTTCTCAAATTGTTCTAGCCGCGCACCAAAATTTATTCCTTGGTGATGAGAACTCTTGTTGTTATCATCTTCTAATTCACCTTCCTCGTTATGATGAATATATTGAGAGAAAGGAACTCCTGAACTTGCTCTGCTTATTTGGTTTCCACTACTGAATGAGTATGTTGGCACAGTTTTTAGTCTTGTCCTCAGTCTCTTGAACGCCGAACTTTGCTGCATACATCATTAAAAAGAAAAAACCCAGTAATTATCAATTTGACAAAACCCAGGAACTTTGTGATAAACCAAACACTGCCTGTTTTCTTTTCTTTTCGTTTTACCTGAGGAAGTAACATTAGAAGACAATAAAGTGTTTTCAGCAACCATGTGTATTTTCCAGGTTCCAGAAGCTGCAGAAAAAATAAAAATAAATAAAGGTTATGATAGCAATGAAAGATTCCAGAATGTTTGAGATCAAGCAAACCTGTAATCTAAGGTAAGTAAAGATTGGAGTTTCGAGAAGCTGAATCAATTTATCAATCTGTACTAGAAATTTGACGTTAATGTCTTCTTCTACCAATGATTGAATCACAACACTCGCATGCTGGTAAGCCTGCCAACAATTCCTTTTTTTAGTATCCAATACTGATGGTCAACACATTATTAAATTTTATTAAATTTCACATTTCCTTTTGTTTTTTTACCTGAGCTAATAAGAAACCTAGGAATAGAGATAATACCTGAACCATGGTAGAAGCAAAGTCAAGATTATCTTCTCCTTCAAGTATTGTAGAGAGCTCTCGGTAGACTCTTTCAGCATCCAAAAGTACACACAGTCTTCTGACGATAAGGGGGTAGACTCTTTCAGCATCCAAAAGTACACACAGTCTTCTGACGATAAGGGCACCACGCCTATAACGAGATATGTTTTGACCAACTAAATAATATGTTCTTTCCAGAAATTTAAAAGTGGATTACTAAATGCAACTACCTTTCCAAAAGAGAATTATCAGCTCTGAAATTATGGACTAGAAATACGATGAGCTGGCGAAAGTGTTGGGGATCTTTTGCTACACCAGCATGAACCTCCAGAACCAAGAGCACCACCTAAAGTATAGTTCCAAGTCCAGAAATTTCAATTATCAAATAAGTTTATTAACAGGCAAAACCACACCTATATTCATAATGTTCACTAACCAATCAAACGAACATTCAGGAGATAAAACTTACATCATCAGAAGAATCAGACAGTGCTTTTAAAAGGGTGTCAAATATGTCATTCCTCCAGAACCAAGAGCACCACCTAAAGTATAGTTCCAAGTCCAGAAATTTCAATTATCAAATAAGTTTATTAACAGGCAAAACCACACCTATATTCATAATGTTCACTAACCAATCAAACGAACATTCAGGAGATAAAACTTACATCATCAGAAGAATCAGACAGTGCTTTTAAAAGGGTGTCAAATATGTCATTCAGGAAGCACAAGACCTGTTACAATATTACCAATTTACCTACAAAACGATAAACAAAAGGAGAAACTTTTCAGGAAGCACAAGACCTGTTACAATATTACCAATTTACCTACAAAACGATAAACAAAAGGAGAAACTTGCAAACAATGATGCCCAAAAGAACCAGTTTTCTTCACCTCAGTACGATGTCTGTTTAAAAGTGTTGATATCCAATTCAATGCTTCAATACGAGTAGCCTCAAAATCACTTGATAGCTGCCTGCCAATCCAGGCAAGATTTACTAATATTCAAAAGGACAGAAATTCTAGATAGAAAAAACTAACCTCCTTGAAACAGATAGAATTGCGCCAACATCAAAACCATCTGAGGGTTCAACATGGATTGAACGAAGTTCTTCATTGGTCTCACGAGCAACCTTATGCAAATATAAATTTTTTAAAAAAAAATTGGAAGTGAAAAGTTGCATATGAAACGTATAGTTTTCATCATTATGGAGGAGAACCACACATACCACCCTGATTTTCTCTTCTTTGTCAGATATGCAAGGCAAGATATTGTCAGATATGCAAGGCAAGATAGCCCCAAGAATATCAGCATAATAACGCACAAGCTGGTCTCCCCCAAGTTTTACGAACTCGTTTATCTAATGACAAGCAGATACTCGTAACATATAAATCTCCTGAGAAATCAAAGTGGCACCTATATATGTAACTACAGTTGGCCAATCCAGAACCATGGTTTTTTAGCTTACCCATGTGATGGCTGTTAATCGAGTGAATTCATCAGGAGAAGCAGCCCTCTGCACCAGAATTTCAGCCATGCGACCATAATCTACAGACTTCAACAGAGCACTTCCTAGTTAGTAATTTATGGATGAAATATAAAAGATGTCTTAAAAGGGTACAGAAACTAACTAGAAAAGATAGATCCACAATAATTAGTCTGGACAGGGATTTTGCAGCTGAATTTTTAACTTAGAAAAAAATAAGGCCAAAACAGAAGTATTACTGGTGAATTTTTAATCTCTTGAAGAAACTCTTCAACATGGATTGAACGAAGTTCTTCATTGGTCTCACGAGCAACCTTATGCAAATATAAATTTTTTTAAAAAAAGTGAAAAGTTGCATATGAAATGTATAGTTTTCATCATTATGGAGGAGAACCAAACATACCACCCTGATTTTCTCTTCTTTGTCAGATATGCAAGGCAAGATAGCCCCAAGAATATCAGCATAATAACACACAAGCTGGTCTCCCCCAAGTTTTACGAACTCGTTTATCTAGAGAAAAGCATTAATGAAAAGCAGATATTCGTAACATATAAATCTCCTGGGAAATCAAAGTGGCACCTATATATGTAACTACAGTTGGCCAACCAGAACCATGGTTTTTTAGCTTACCCATGTGATGGCTGTTAATCGAGTGAATTCATCAGGAGAAGCAGCCCTCTGCACCAGAATTTCAGCCATGCGACCATAATCTACAGACTTCAACAGAGCACTGCTCTAGTTAGTAATTTATGGATGAAATATAAAAGATGTCTTAAAAACGTACAGAAACTAACTAGAAAAGATAGATCCACAGAAATTAGTCTGGAAAGGGATTTTACAGCTGAATTTTTAACTTAGGAAAAAATAAGGCCAAAACAGAAGTATTACTGGTGAATTTTTAATCTCTTGAAGAAACTCTGAAAGAGCTGAATCAGCTTGCTGTCGTATTTCGTGACTTGAGTCGCTCAACATATTGAATAAACCTGTAAATTTATTGACAAGTTGATTCAGCGTTATCCATCCCACCAGAAATAGACGAACCTGAGGGTTTAGAATGTTCATGCGCTCTTTTAAAAGAGGTATGAATTCCTCAATACTACAAAAATCCAATGGAGAGTCAGGACTTTAGAGTTAACAGTGACACATTTATTTTTGATACACAAATAAAAAAATGCTAACTAAACACACCAGAACTGATCACTTTGCGTCACAATATCCTGCTTTACAAGGTATAACTCTAATCAGCAAATGATCCAAATTAAAAGACCTGTCATGTTTAAGAACAAAAACTGTCCATACCTTGACCTGGTCATCTAAAAGATGAGCAGCACTTTGGACATCGGCAACAGAATCAGCTGAGAGTTTGCATAAGGCATCAAAAATCTTATTGAAGAAAACAATGAGATCGCCTCCCGCAACCTATTGCCAACACGAAAAGAAGGCGTTGGTGCATCATGACAATATCACATAGAAGACTACACCGAGACACATGGATACTACTACAGTATTTACCTTTGCAATGTTATAGAGTGCTTCACATGCATAATACCGAACTCGGCTATCTTGATCAGGAAAGGAATTAATCACCGGTGGCACTATTTGCTTCACAAGTCATAAATCAAAACACAACAATTAGAAAACATCCTCCAAGAAAAGAAGTACACTAATAATACAGACATTTTTATACATTGATAAGATTAGTGTGATACATTTCAGAATCTTACTATGAATAGATTAGATACATTTCAAATCAAATCCGTAGTTATATACCTGAAGATAATGAGTAGCTTCTGAAGACATACCAACTGTTACAGCAGCTAAACCAAGTAGTCCACCCTATAAAAATAAGCCAATGATCAAAAACAATTTCACAAATGAAAAAAAAGTAAAAAACCTCGGAATTTTTCAAGATTGCCTTTCGATGATTTTCTTGAAAGAAACTCAGAACAAAAAGACTCAGAAAGAAAAGAGTGAGAGAAGAGAACAGAATTAAAACCTCGCAGGCAGCAGTTCTGCGCGTCGCGTATTGTTTATCAGAGAGATTGCGATGAACAGTGGCCGGAATTACAGAAAGAGAATCTGGCATGTCTTTCAGATGGAAATTGAGTAACATACCAAATTAACAAAACTTTAATAGTCTTAGAGAAAAGTAGAGCACCAAAATCGCGATCGGAGTATGATTCAACTTCAGAGAAGAAAACAATCAGATCCAGTCAACAATGACGGACTCGTCTGTGTTTGTTCCGTTTCTGGAAATCAATTTCCGGGAAAATGAAGCCAAGTGATGTATTTGAAAAGAAAAATAAAATAATAATAATAATTAAAAAAAAAAAGACTTGGAAAAATGGCGTGATCGCTATGATAATGACGAATTCACCCTTGGTATAGACACAGACAAAACTGGGCAATTTTTTTTTTTTTTTGTTAATTAAAACTGGGCAATATTACTAGTGTGTTATATATTTATATTCATTATTATCTTTTTAGGTAATAGTAATTGTCCTTTGTCAAAATATCTAACATAATCTTGGAAAATTATCACAAAATATCCCAAATTGACAGCCTAAATAAAGGTATGTTTTATGTAGAAAGGATTATATTATCCTTTAATTAAATAAATTTCTAAAAGAAAATTACTTTTAATATTTATGAAGTGTGTTTCCTGAATATTGATAAGTTGTTTTTTGAATTTACAAGCGCAAAATATATAATAATTTTCAGAAAAAATGATTTTCTGAATCATATTCTTCTAACAGTTAACAAATTATTTTTTGAATTTATCCGCGTAAAATAGATATAAAAAAATTTGCTCGCTCAGAAAACATTTTTTTGGTTTAAATGTGATATTTATTAAAAAAAAATAACTAGACTTTATTTACAGTCTTTATAGAACTAGAATTTTAAAATATGTAAGCATATAGTTTCTTAGTGCGAGATTATCATTGGGCAAGCTGCCAGCGACGCCATATTAGATTCTCCATGGGGTCGGACCTGGTGGAAGAAGAGCTCTCAGGTGAAGGATGAGTTGGCTTCTGATCATGCGGATTAGCATCGTAGCAGGGGAGAATGGTTGTCCGTGCACTCGGTTATTCTTTTCCCTCGACCTGGTGGAAGAAGAGCTCTCAGGTGAAGGATGAGTTGGCTTCTGATCATGCGGATTAGCATCGTAGCAGGGGAGAATGGTTGTCCGTGCACTCGGTTATTCTTTTCCCTCTAAAGGTAGTAAATGGAAGCTTGAAATAGAAAACAGATCAGCAAGTTCTCCTCCTTCGTTTTCCTATTACGCATCATTGAAGTGATAGTAAAAATCCAGGCAGGAATGATCGTTCTCCTCCTTCGTTTTCCTATTACGCATCATTGAAGTGATAGTAAAAATCCAGGCAGGAATGATCGTTCGACCTATTAGATGGTCACAAAGTTGCGTCCAAACGGTATAAGAGTATGGACAACCAAAGAACATATGATCTCGAGTTTCCCACCGTTCACCACAAAAGGTACATGCTTGCATTTGACCCCACTGTGTGGCTCTTGTTCCCGTTGGTAGCCGATCTAACATGGCTAGCCATGCGATAAAGGAATACCTGGGGATTGAAAAATGAGACCAAATAAGTTTAGACCAGCTTTTTGTTGTTCCGTGATGCCGAAGTGGCTTCCATGTTTCAGGTGTAGACTAAATAACTAACAAAATCGCAAATATAGCTTTCAAAAATTGTAAATCTAGTTTGTAGAAATAATATAATTTCAAAAATTCATATATGAAAGAAATCGTAGATGGATAAGAAATGACTAAGATATGGAATCTTTCTATCTTTGAAAACTTAATCCTCAAATCCTCACATCAAATTTTGTTTCCAAATTGCAAATCTAATTTTTCAAATTCTAATATACTAAGATATGGAATCTTTCTATCTTTGAAAACTTAATCCTCAAATCCTCACATCAAATTTTCTTTCCAAATTGCAAATCTAATTTTTCAAATTCTAATATTTGTTAATGCTAATCATTATTAGAGTTATTTTCCAACATAAAAAAAATCTAGTTCTGGGAAATCTCAAATCTAATTCTATCTCTTTATTTATCAAACATCAGCAAAAATAAACTAATTATCAGTGTTTTTTAAATAATAATGCATAAGTAGATTCAACGAAATTTGCTTCTTAAGAATTAATGTGTTATTTTTGAAAATGACACCCGCAAAATAGATAAAAAGGTGTGCCAATAATATTAAGTAGGTAAAAAATGTTCACACGGAAAAGATGGAGGGCAAAAAAGTCACAAAAAATTACCTTTTAAATTTTTTTTGGGTATCTAATTAAAAGGGAAAAATTTCGGATTTTTCTTTATATCTTAATCATTTTTATGGATAATATAAATAACCGATACAATGAATTTTCGTAATAAATAATCGATATCACATATATTCCGAACCCTTCTGTGACATCTTATTTGGAAGATATTGAAACGATAAGCATTCAAAAAGGCATCCTTACAAATTCTCTTACATTTCACGGAACAAAATCGGTCATGCAGACCATTTGGCAAAACAAGTTAAGATTTACAAAAGTGTATCTTAATTTTAACTTTTATTATCCGCACTAATAACAAAAAATAAATAAATAATTGATAATTATATTTAATTTAAAACGTTTATGATTTGAAGTATTTACTTTATTTGTCTATTAACATTATCTTTAACCATGTTTTCAATATACTTTTTAAATAGATTGTCTATATGTTGATCAAACTAGCGAAAATATGAAAATTAACGTGAATAAATACTAATTATTTAAAAGAAATAATCATAAATGATATTTAATAAGTTTTCAAATTATAATTTTTTACTAAAAATATTTAAGCTTGTTCATTTGTTTTGGTTTCTAATATATATATGTACAAAGAACAGGATAGTTCTATTCAATAGAATGGAAGTTTTAATGAAGAGATGATGCTCCAGATTTAACTATTGAGATTATATTTCTTTTACCATTTTTTTAATGAAAACAACGTCTAGATAAAAGTCAGATTAAAATATTCATAAAATATTAATTTTATAAAATCTATTTTTTTTAATTAGTTTTTTAAAAGGAGAAATTTTTGGGTATCTAATTAAAAGGGAAAAATTTCGGATTTTTCTTTATATCTTAATCATTTTTATGGATAATATAAATAACCGATACAATGAATTTTCGTAATAAATAATCGATATCACATATATTCCGAACCCTTCTGTGACATCTTATTTGGAAGATATTGAAACGATAAGCATTCAAAAAGGCATCCTTACAAATTCTCTTACATTTCACGGAACAAAATCGGTCATGCAGACCATTTGGCAAAACAAGTTAAGATTTACAAAAGTGTATCTTAATTTTAACTTTTATTATCCGCACTAATAACAAAAAATAAATAAATAATTGATAATTATATTTAATTTAAAACGTTTATGATTTGAAGTATTTACTTTATTTGTCTATTAACATTATCTTTAACCATGTTTTCAATATACTTTTTAAATAGATCGTCTATATGTTGAGCAAACTAGAGAAATATGAAAATTAACATGAACAAATACTAATTATTTAAAAGAAATAATAATGAATGATATTTTAATAAGTTTTCAAATTATAATTTCTTATAAAAAAAATTTAACCAATGATATTTTAATAAGTTTTCAAATTATAATTTCTTATAAAAAAAATTTAACCTTGTTTATTTGTTTTGGTTTCTGATATATATGTACAAAGAACAAAATAGTTCTATTCATTCGAATGGAAATTTTTATGAGCCGATCATGCTCCAGAATTAACTATTGAGATTATATATCTTTTTTACCATTTTTAAAGAAAAGAACGTCTAGATAAAGTCATATTAAAATATTCATAAAATATTAAATTTATAGAATCTAAATTTTATGAGTAGTTTTCTTAAAACGGAAATTTCGGTTTTTCTTAATCATTTTTGTAAAAATATTTAATATTGTCTTTAGTTGTTTCTTATTTTTTAATGGATAAAATAAATAATCGACACCATAGATATTTCGTAGAACGATATTATAGATATATGTAAACCCATATTTGACATCTTATTTGGAAAATATTGAAACGATAAGCAAGTAAAAAATTTAATACAATATCTCTTATATTTTGCGGAAGAAAGATCATTACACGGTTTGTTTCTCCTAATTTCACCTCCTTGGATTTTGTGCATTACACGGTTTCTAATTTACGATCACCTAGGATTCTGTTATCGTGGTTTCTAATTCTGATTTCTCTTCACAGTCAAAATCGCAGTGTCGGAGAAGATGTCAGGAAGTCTCGGTCTAACCGTAAGATATCTGTGTCTTCTTAAGAATATTTCACATTCCACTTAGGGTTTCTAAATTTGATTGCTCTTTACATCGGTGTTATGGTATCAGATGGAATCGATGGGTGAAAACAGCTACAAAACTTGTAACATTGGATAAGAAGGTGGCTTTACTCTCCCACCTTCTTAAGTAGGAAGATTGGGAAAGGGTTCGGGTCTGAAGCAACCCTTGTTTCTCTTCCAGAAGAAGTCAAAGCATCCGCTTTAGAACATAAGAAAAATAAAAGGAAAAAAAAAATATAAGGAAATTAAAAGCAAAATAAAACATAAGAAAAATAAAAGGAAAAAAAAAATATAAGGAAATTAAAAGCAAAATAAAAACAAAACAAAACCAAAACAAAAAGAAAATAAAATCAAAACAAAAGGAGAACAAAATCAAAACAAAATCAAAACAAAAGCAAAACAAATAATCCTTTTGTCAGCTGAATTAAATATTTTATTTCAGTTGTATAACCTATAATATTTTTCTTATGCAACCTTCTAACATTATCTTTGTCCATATTTTTAAAAGCTTTTTTGGATGGGGTCTCTAAATGAACAAATGATAGCTAAAATGTCAATATTATTGTGAACAGGTATTAGTTACTTCTTATACTCTTTTCATTCCATTATAATTGATGTTTTAGCATTTGTAAATTGTTTCATAATATTTAATTTTCTAGAGTTTTGATTTTAAAAAAATCATTAATTGTAGTTTTCAAAAATCATCATTATAGTTTACTGAATACTATTGGTTCATATATATTAGAAATTGTTAAATATTAAAAACCAAATGTAATCATTACTAAATAATTTAACTTCTTAATATGTGTGAAAAGGGTATAAAATCAAATATTTTGTTAAGAGGGAGTATATTTTTCTTTTTCAAATTATAAATTACGAAAAAAATTCCAAACTTGTTTTCATTTGTTTGGTTTCTGAAATATATGTATAAAGAAAATAATATTTCTTTTCAATATAATGAAAGATTTTATGAACTAGTCATGCTCCAATACAAGACTTGACTGTGGGGAATATATATATCTAGATTTGATAGACCCGTGCCATGCACGGATTCTACTAATTCATAAAATAATTAATTACTAATTGATTAAAAATTATTACATTTTAAATATTTACCTTAAAATTATTGTTAAACATGATCATGAAAATAACGTATGAACATTATTATAATATCTATTAATAAATGTTAAAAATAAGAGTTTAATGCAAGAAAATCCTTAATCTCTTACAAATTTTCAAATTTATCATCCACCTTAGAAAAATGCAAATTAACCATTCACCTCAAAATTAAACATCAATTTATCCCCAGACACCATTTATTTTTACATGAATTGATAGACTTCAGTGAACATATATGTTTTCCATTTTATTTGGATCTAAATATGATCTCATATACATATTAAATAAAAAATACCACTATTTATTTTTACATGAATTGATAGACTTCGGTTAACATATATGTTTTCCATTTTATTTGGATCAAATATGATCTCATATACATATTAAATAAAAAATACTATCAATTCATACTAAAAATCAAGTCTAAAATATCATATTTCAATCTAAACAAAATAGAAAACATATATATTAGCAAAAATCTTTCAATTTATGTAAGAAACAAAAAGTGTTTCAAGAGCTAAATTGATGTTTAACTTTGGGGTGGAGGGTTTATTTGTATTTTCATGAGATAGAAGGTTAATTTGCAAATTCGGTAGAGGTGGAGAGTTTTTTCGCATTAAACCCTAAAAATAATGTACACATGTATATTACCTAAATTAAATTATTATAATAAGATTATCCGCGTACCAACTTTCTCCTTATATTCACCCAAATATAAACAACAGATTATTTTTTTTAAAAAAGGAATGATGTATATAAAATATTTGATCTTAGTATTTTGTTAAAATTTTAATGATTTTCATATGACATAGGTTAAAGATAATAGATTATACCCAGTTACCTCTTTGACCGAGACTTTGACATACGTTCAAAGCGATTCCTCGACTGAGAGCTTGACCGTCACCTTTGTTTCTCCTCTCGGTCTCGATTGCGGAACCGCCTCCTATCGTATAGGATCACACCATCAACTTACAAACACACAATCTTAAAACCGAAATGCACCGTCACCTTTGTTTCTCCTCTCTGTCTCGCGTAACCGCCTCCTACCGTATAGGATCACACCATCAACTTACAAACACACAATCTTAAAATCGAAATGCAATTGCAACACACTAATCAGTAATCATACCAATCACTAATCAGTAATCA
>CM071718.1:17256472-17267385 GCA_036630335.1 Physaria fendleri | reverse complement strand
AAAATAGTGTGAAATACAAATTAAATATTTTTCAACACTATTTTATTTGGGCAGGTCCAGCTAATTTTTATTATTTTTTTTTAATATAAAAATAGTCAGTCCTTTAAAGTTGAAAAAAAAAAAATCGAAGTAAAATTGATATTTTAAAAAATAATAGCTAAAGTCTATTTTTTCCATTAAAATTTAATATATAAAATACATCAAAAAAAATGAAGTTCTAAAAAACTCGAAAATTTTGAAAATTTTAAGCATGTTTATGAATCCAAAATATCAATGCTACGACGGGACCATGATGCCGTTGTTGGACATTGGTATAAACAAGTACAAGCGCACTACTGTTATAGTTAGATTCAAATTCATTCTTTAACGATCTCTTGTGTAAACCTTTTGTTCCTTTTTATACAACAGACCAAAATTACTCGGGTGATAATATGGAAGGGGAAAGACATTAAAGGTGACACGTGTACGGAGTCCATTGGTGGAGTGTAGATAGAAGCATATCCAAATGGCCTAATGTTGGCTCGGACAGATTTTTTGTCATCCACATATTTTTAGTCGTGTGTTCAATCCAAAAACCAATACAAGCAAACAGGGCCGTTCCGGAGCATAGGCGAGCTAGGCGGTCGCCTAGGGCATCACAGTTTCGGTGGCATATTTTACATACAAATTTTAAAGATTTATATATATTTAAAGGTATTTTTGACCTAAATTTTTAAAAATTATAAACATATAAGGTTTTAAGGGCATCAAAATTTTAAAAATATTTTCATAAATGTTTTCGTAAACATTTTTGATTGGCTCAAATAACCGCCCATCTACTCTCACTGTAGCTGAAAGGACACGAACTGTCAATTACTTATGCCAATCACCACGAATCTCAATCGCTCAGTGGCATTATCGTAATTTCGAATCTATTATTTCCCGCCAATTTCCTAACGTCACCGTTTTGGTACGCGGGTACGAGACATTCATGAAACGCATCGTTTCATTAATGCCTGTTCGTAATTTTTTATTTTCTTTAGGGGCATTTTCGTCCTACATATTATCCCTTCAAATAAACGCAACCGTTTTGGTTTATCCACAGGGTCATTTTCGTCTTCTTTCCTTACGATTGGCAGGGATTCATTTGCCAAAGATGGTCATTTTCACAATGGCAGAGACGGAAATGCTAGTTTTGAAAGAGGAGTGAGCCGAAATGGCAGTTTCAAAAATGAAAATTTCGTGTTCTTGTTGGTATAAAGCACAAACAGAAGAAAGAAAAATCCAATAGACAAATGGCTAGCTTCACTTCCACCATCTCCGTGGATCGTCCGGCTCTCCTTCTCAACCCCACCGTCGCTGTCTCCACTCCTATTCTTGGTAAAGGCCTTTACTTTCTTTTAGATCTCATCTTATTAGGTACAAAGTGAAGATCTTTGGTTCTTGAAATAGTTTGAGATCATGAATAGACAGAAGCTAAGTTTTGTAGTTGAATCATCAAGAAATCAAGAAACCAGTTTGATCTAAAGATTAGATTGTAACCAGTCTAACTAGATTTGTTATTGATTCTCTCAGGTTTGGTTTCAATGAGTAAGAAGAAGGGAGGAGTAAGATGCGCAATAGAGACAAAGCAAGAAAACGTCTCAGCCGTGAGAAGTGGAGTTTCAGGAGCAGCAACGGCGGCTTTGACAGCGGTGATGGCAAATCCGGCGATGGCGTTGGTGGATGAGAGGATGTCAACGGAAGGAACAGGATTACCCTTTGGACTGAGCAACAACCTCTGTTGGTGGATGAGAGGATGTCAACGGAAGGAACAGGATTACCCTTTGGACTGAGCAACAACCTCTTGGGTTGGATTCTTTTTGGAGTGTTTGGTTTGATCTGGACTTTCTACTTTGTCTATACTTCATCTCTTGATGAGGATGAAGATTCGGGTCTTTCGCTCTAAAGAATGAATCAAGATCTTCTTCTTATTTTAAATTTCAGGTAAGAACATGAATCAAAAGTGTTCACCTGCTCATATATTCAAATATGCAATTACATAGAATGCACACACAAAAAAAAAACCCTTTCAACAAGGGAAGTCGAGCAAAGCATGCCACTGAGGTGATTATTGCAAAATTGTACAAATTAGGAAAATGATTATAAAAACATATGAATGGATTGGGTGATTAAGAAGAAGGATGATCAAGACGAAGCTGAGAGAGATAGTGATGAATATCAGGAGAATGAGGATCTTCAGAACGAAGACGCTCAGCTTGAATCCACCTACCTTCACTGTTCCTTACCATTCCTTTATTCGCATCTTGTCGCCAAAACGGTGGTATCTGTAAATGATCTTTCAGAAAATCTGAAGCTTTGTTCACTAGCGCATGGTCTCTTCCACTTGATAACACAAATCTCTCCCCTTTTCCATGATACCTGATTGAGTAACAATAACGCGACAGGACATTAATACACGAGATACTCGGGTCAATTATTAAACACAATTTAACAATTTGGATTTATATAGTACACCAATACACGATACGTAATCTAGAAGATCTCACTTTAATATTATCTTCTTCAATAATTTATGTGAATTTATTAAATGACATCTACTAGTTCTTGAATATCTCACTCCCTATAATATTACTTTCTTCAAGAATTTTCTTTTTTGTCGTTTACTAGTTCTTAAAAATGACCTGTATATATAATATCTTTCATTGAATTATTGGGATATAATATCAATTTTCTACTAACTATTGTCGACGATATAATAGTACTTGTCAATATCTTCTTCTTTTTTTTTGTCATGAAGTACTTGTCATCATGACAAAAAAAAAAAAAAGAAGTACTTGTCAATATCTATGCATTGATAGTTAAAAATATTTATTTATCCATTAAAAATACTTAAAAACCTACTTATCCTAAGTTAAACATGAATAAAATTGTTAATTAGATTTGGAACTACAAATCTAAAAGTAAAAAGATTTTGAATTATTCGTTTTGTAGGCATTTATACCGAAATCTAAAGTATGGGAGTTCGGTTTGTTCGAAAATTAATTTTTTTCAGAATTGAATCTAATTTAATTTTTGATTTGTTCGGTTTTGAATTTTTGTTTATTTGAACCAGAAAAAATTAAAAACCAAAAACCCAAAAAACGAATAAATTGAAATCGAACAAATCGAAAATCGAATTGATTTTGATTTATTTTTTTATCAGTTTTTTAATACCTTCGATTTGTTCAGACAATTTTTCGGTTTGTTAGGTTCGTAACCAAAATCCCAAGCCTACCGAAATCAATATTTAAGCATTTATACGGAAGTAAATATTTTGTAGAAAATTAATACGATGTAACAATATAATTTAGTAAATAGGTTAACCAAAAATATAGGTATTTTTTTTTAATGGAAGTAAAAATGAAATAGAAATTTTTTTTTAATGGAAGTAAAAATGAAATAGAAACAGAAATGAAACTTACCCGTCAAGAAGATGAAGCATAGCTTCAAGATTATGAGCATTAGAAAGATCACCGGACGGTTTAAGAAACGGCGAGTTTTCATGATCCAACGCTAGCTCTTCCCCCACGTGGCAATAACACCACGGCAACCACTCCTCTACCATCTTCATCAGCGCGTGAGGTGCACTCTCGTTCAAAAACAATCCCGGCGATTTCGGAACGACGTCGTGTACATTCACCACTCTCATCACTTTCACTCCCAATTCCTCTATCCTCTTCTTAAACCTCTTGTTCCCTACTCGTGGTCCTCCGTATGTTATAACCGTCACCGGAATTAGTTTTCCGGTTTTACTCCGATTCAATCCCATCTCCGCGATATCGTACGCGCTTAATATCGCTAACGCGCCACCTAGACTATGTCCTGTGACTGTAATACTCAGATCGCAGTCGTCGTCGTCTCCGTGTTCTTCGACTAACCGCTTCACCTCCGATAAGATCTGTTCACGCGCAGAGAATTTTGCGAATTTGCAAGATGTGTCTTTATCAGTAGCAGAGAATTTTGCGAATTTGCAAGATGTGTCTTTATCAGTATACAGATCTAGAAATCCGGATTCGACTTTAACAGCCGGGTCGGGGCAACGGAGTTTGTTACTAGATACTGGTTTTAAATAATCTTTGAGATCCGCGATCCATTCAATACGTGTTACAGTTCCTCTCCACGCGATTGCGATATCACGACGTCCGAGACGGTTAATAGACGTTTCGTCGTCTGAAACGGCGACGTATCCCATCCAATTAGCGTTTTTACTCCAAACTTTAGACCAACGCGATTTCGAGAAAAAGTTCGGGAGATTAATGTTCGACGTCGCGTAGAGGTAACGCGCCACCTCGTATCCTGAATTTTTCATTCCGAGAGAATCGAAAAACTCGTGGCGGGAGAATCTTGAGCTTCCGCAGTATTTAGAAGCAGGATCGAAATCGAAAGCGTCGTAACAAGCTTGAGCCATTTCTCCGTAACGGATTAGTTCTGATCTGAGAACTGGATCCATCGGTTCCATTAATTGAGCCATTTCTCCGTAACGGATTAGTTCTGATCTGAGAACTGGATCCATCGGTTCCATTAATCCAGCCCAATCGTCTTCTCCTTGGATCTTACGCCACGTGTCTCTTAATCTTCTTTCTTCTTCGGCTTTTTTATCTCGTCGGCGAATATCTTCCGCTGTCAGCCACCGTTCTCCGAGTACTTCTTCGCCTCGTCTTTCGCATTCGAGGCGAGATATGACGGCTGATAAAGATGACTCGTCGGTTTTTGATAAAGCTTTCGTAACTACTCGGAATCTGGCGGGAAAATTGATTTCTGAGAAGTTTGAATTTAGGGAAGAAGGAGAATGGTTATAGTTTTTGTGGTTGATGGTTAGAAAGTTGTGAGAAGGAATTGTCGCCATTGTTGAGAAGCTTGAGAGCTTGATTTCGTCAATTATAGAAAAGAGGGAGCATTTAATTTATACAGAAAGAAGCTTGAGAGCTTGATTTCGTCAATTATAGAAAAGAGGGAGCATTTAATTTATACAGAATACACATTAAAAAGGAATTCAAAATAATAGTAACTTGTAATAAAGAAACGAAAACTGTTTTAGTTTTGAATTAGACAATTGATAATAGTTAAACTGACAATGTTATTATGATCATATCATTATTATTAAAATAGTAAAAAGCTTTCTAATTATAATGCTAAAATATTCAAATTATTTTACAATTAATTAAAAAGTTTTGTAGCATTTTTAGATTTTTAATGAAAGAAATATATGCCGTAGTAGTGTTTACTGTTTACTTCAGTGTTTACTGTTGAGTACAGTTAAGTTTTTTGGGAAAATTAGTTAAAAGTAAAACTTCAAAATCAGCAGAAAGCGACAAGAAAATTAACAAAGTTGCCGTCAAAAATAGAAAAGTATGACTAAACTCATATTTATAAGTTTGATTTGTGGAAAAGTCATTTACACCAATGACAACATGGCAACACATAACAAAGTCTAATAACAAAAATTCAGTGATAATATTTTTGTTGTATAAAACAAGTTTTTTTTTTCTACATCCGAAAAAATCCATGTTTTATGAATGTGGGAATATCCTTTCAACATATATCATGATTATATTTTCTTTTGTCAAGAACACCATGACTATATATATTACAAAACAGGTATAGATTTAATTATTTTTACATCACCCATTTACAGTTATTCATGATATTAAATATCTTATCATTTTTTTTTTGTTAATCCATATAATTTACAATATATATATATATATATTGTTATATTTCCTATTGTCTCCCGTCGTATATTTAAATATATAATAAGTGAAATTTAATATAAACAATATATTGTCTATATTGGTATATTATGGGCATATATATATATATATATATTACTTCTTGATAGAAAATTATTTATTATTGATATTTTTTTTCACAATATAGACATGAATATAATTATCTACAACAACTATTATTTTCAATGTTTTTTGTTTTAGAAATTCACAAACTTAAAGCCAAAAATTTAAGATATAACCAATCACTAATCGCCTAAATATAAATTTGAATTCTTAATTTCTAATGTGAAATGTGCTGTACGAGAAAAGGTATAGTGTGAAAATTCATATCTAGATCCTTCTAATACTAAACTAATAAGATTAATGATATAGTAAAGACATTTTAATGGTCTTTAATAATGAACTAAAATTCCATTGAATAGTTGACCCCAACCATATATATATTTACAACAAAAAAATAGACAGCTAAATGTTAACACGTTCTTTAGTTAGATGAGGTGTCAAGCCTCTGTCACTTTCTTACTTTTCTGTTAAAAAAAATCAAAGTATACATGTGATTAAATGAATTAGTCATTAGTCAAAACATAAATGTGGAGACAAAATCGCATGGAAAGATATGAATCAACCTGTATTTGTTTGTTGGTGGTTCATTGAGAATCCTAAATACTTCTCATGATTATTACAATTTGAATATAAACAATCCTGACAAAAATATATATATAAAAACAACTTTCAGATTAGAAAGTCATATAAGATATATGAATATATAGGCAATCGTGCTTTGCGGAGATTTTGTGTGATGATATCTTAAACCACACATAATAGTTTATATTCTTTTCTAAATTCGAAGAAGTTTTCTATAGTCATATATTAAATTCCAAAATCGACCCTTCGTTTTTGTGTATATAATTAATTGAATAAACTACACCCTATAGCACAATCCCCCTTCAAAATTACACAAAATAGCACAAAATCTCCAACAAAATAGCACAAAATCTCCAAAATTACACCCAATAGCACAAATTTTTTTTTTCCACACATGTTTTTATTTTTTGTCCACAAAGGATTTTTCCCTTGTACTATTTTTGTAAATATCCATCCCCATTGTGCTACTACATGAAAATCACCCTAATTAATTTGTATGACATTATTGATGATATGTCACTCATTAGTACGTCACTAGCTAGATGGTTCCACGGTCTTAGTTTGGTCATCATTTAGTTGCATAACATTTTAGTTAGGAATTCTAAAATTTCGGATCCATCCAGATCGTGAATAATAATAATCTCAGTCCTAATTCGAATCATCATTTAATTTGGGTTCTAATCTGAAAAGTGTTTGCAAGAGTCATAGACGAAAAAAGTAACTACATATGAACACTATAGGTGAATATTAGAAAATGTATTTGAAAATAGGGTTTGGTTCGGTGGTAAAACAAATAAACGTGAGCTAAAAATAATATATACATATAGTCAAAGGTGTTTAGATATAGACTGTTCACACCATTATCCTCTTTAGTCAACTTTCTTAAGGGTTTCCTCTTAGTCTTTATCGTGTCATGTTTTGAATGACTATGTAACATAGCCTACTAATCCTTTTTCAAACATTATATCATTAAAAAAAAAAATCTTAATACCAAACAAAACACGAAAAAAAAAGTATTCTGGGTTAATTTTCGAACAAACTAAGGAGGTCGTGATTTAGTGGTAGGACGCCTCGTCTGTTGTCAATAGATGACGGATTCGAGTCACGTTAGCAATGGCGGACCCAGATTCTTAATCTAAGGTGTGCAAAAAAAATATTACACTTGTTATGGGGAGGACTTGAGGAAAAAGAGTGTGCAATGATAACCACTAGACTACAAGTCACATGTAAATCACTACCAAAATTAACAAATTTATTATTTTTAGGTGTTCAATTGAACACCCAAACCACTATGTGGGTCCGCCGATGCACGTTAGAGGTAAGTAGAGAACAAAAAAAAAAAAAAAAAAAAAAAAAAAAAAACAGAAGAAGATTCATGCAAAATCAGAAGATTTCATATAAGTATATATAGTGTTGTTGATTTTAAGAAATAATTGTTATCAGGGTTCTCAAAATTTAAAACTCGAATCGACATTCAAACAAATCAGTTTTTAAATCATATTTGGAGATTTTATAACATTAGGTTTCAGATTAATATTATTATTTGGGATTTTACGTTTTCATGAAACTACAATGTATATTAAACATATATAAGTAACTAAATTCATTAAAAAACAAGTTTGGGTTCATTATTTTTTTTTTCCAGAAATTAGGGTTCATCACAAAATTTGTGGGTTTTTTAAATCTTGTACAAAAGTAGAAACAGATGAATAAAACAAACAAATTCGCAAAGAAACAATCAATTTTGGGTTAGGAAACTCAAAATCTAAGGTTCAAAACTTTTACTTTTCGGGTTTCACAAAAATCAGTCACAAAATCAACGAAAATCAAAGACAAAACATAATAGAAGATGAAGAATGAAGATTTGAAAACAAACCTGAGAGTTTATGAGTGATTTTTGCGAGAAAGAGTGAAGATCGAAGTTTCAAATCTAAAATCGCCGTTAGGAGAAAGAGACAGGGGTTTTTTTTTTTTTTGACTAAAACTTCGAAATGAGTTTGTGTTTTTGACTAAAACTTCGAAATGAGTTTGTGCTGGGTTAGGGTTAGGTGCGCCCTAATAATTCCGGTTTAAATCGGTTTGTCGGTACCGTTCCGAAATTTTCAGTTATCGAATAAAATTAATAGTTAAACCGTTCGGTTAATTTCTAAATTTCGGCCCAATCCGATATTGGCCCAACTCGGCTCGGTAAATTCGGCCTGTTCAGAATATTCCGAAGGTCCAGGCCTAAAAAAGGTGTTAAAAATGTGTAAAGACCTTAAAAGCCCAAACTTGTGTAAAGACCTAGAGAAAAATAAGCATATCTCTCTTATTGTGGCCCAAAAATGTGTAGACCTTAAAAGCCCAAACTTGTTGTACACCCGATATAAAAAGACCTTTAGTGTTGGAGTTCAAAATCATGTACCGTTTGCCGCAGGCTTATTCAGCGGGCCTGTCTGCCCATCTCACAATCTGACTCATAACTCTCATTAAAAAAAGGTAACAAGAAAATATTGATTGATACCAAATATAAATTATTAAGGATATACATACAATTTAACCAAATCAAATACAAGGAAGAACAGTCTCAACTCTTTTGAGACAAATCTACTAGAAACAGAATTACTAAAGCCGATCTATTCTAAACATAACAAAGAAGACGAAGAGATACTTCGGAGTCTAATGTCTTATAGGAATAAAAATATCAAATGGCAACATAATAATCTTTAACCTGAACTAAAACCTACCAAAATATGGATAAAGAAACTGGACTCTAAAGGCAGCAAAAAGTCTCAAAGAACAACATTGCAAATTCACTCTGACGCGAAGAAAGCGAAAAGAACTTGTCTAAAGGCGGAGAGAACAACAACTTTGAAAATTAGTAGATTGCCTATCATTTATGAAGTGAGATTTCTAACAAATTTATTGGTCTAGTATAATCAAAATATATAAGCAAATTTGGTGATTTAAGTGGTAATTAAAGAAGAAAGAATCTTGGCAAAGTATTGTGTCAAGTGGTGAATGAGAAATAATCTTAGGCAAATCGGAAGTGGGAGTAATTGTTCCTTCATGAACAGAAGTGAGACTGAGAAAATTCTTTTAATACTAGCTGATCCGGTTTTCATCAAGTGAGACTGAGAAAATTCTTTTAATACTAGCTGATCCGGTTTTCATCACGTGGTAAATGTGATATAAGACATAGTCTCCAAACTGTTTTGCAATTTTTTAAATATTTTAGACATTTTCTAAACAATTTAGATTTCTTTTATTTAGTTTTTTTTTCCATCTATTTTCTCTCTCATTACACTCTATCTTCACTCTAGAAGACAAACCACATGTACCTCCTCCGTTATAAATGACGACCGCACATACGCCACCACGAGTACGACAGTCGGTTGTTCCTTTAATGTAAATATAGATTTGCCACCATATAGAAGTTAGACGAAACAGTGAGCCTTTTAAATATCGATGGAAAGAGCGGTGCTTTGACGGAGGAGAGCCAGTCTAACCAAACCTTCACGGGTTCGTCTCTAACCACGCGACAATTAGCTTCCATTCGGATCTTCTGTCTCGGCGAAGAAGCTTCGAGACAACATATGGTCCTATACATCTCACCGTTCTCTTAAGGCGGTAATGTGACGAATTTTAGTTTTTGGGAACGGGTACAAGCGCAGACAGTGGGACCTTCCTAGTTCCAGAAGGAGATGAAGCGGCGACACTGATCAAGAATCTTTGCATGGAAGATGTGAAGATTGAGGATGGAGTCCGGACTGAAGATGAAGAGTGATCTGACTCCCGTGAAGCCTGAAACTCTAGCAGAGCATAGAAGGGCGATGCCTTTTCGCGGTTGAACGTGATGAGGATCTAATGCTTAAATTGGAGCATAGAAGGGCGATGCCTTTTCGCGGTTGAACGTGATGAGGATCTAATGCTTAAATTGCGATGGATCAGTGTCCATGCTTAGATTTCTATTCGGGATTTTCCTGTGTTTGTATTTGTTTATTTTTTAGTTTTTTCTTTATCTTTACTCTGTTTAGATCGGCTTCGCAGTGATCTGGAGAGGTTAGGCTGTCCGACCATGTTCCCGTTTCTTGGTCACGGTAACGAAAGATAGCTCGTCTAGATTCTCCGACCGAGTAGTTGCAAAGGCAGCGGATTCTGAGAGATAATTTTTTCTTTAAGATTTCACTATAGAATGGACTCGAAAATTATTAGCATGATGCCCATTTTCGTATGTTCCTTGACTAGGTCCATCGTTTTATAATTATAAAATATGTTGACGTCAAAAGAAAAAGAAAAAAATTCTTTTTTTGATATTTTAGTCTAATGATTATTACATCTTAAGAAAATACAAAGTAGAAGGGAAGAAAAAGAATAGAGTGGGGTTCGAACCCCGGAATTGGCGTCTTGGAAGCAACCTTTTTGACATATAAAAACCACTTCATCGACAAAAATTTATTTATTTAAACAAAACATTATAATAATGTTTTTTTGCTCGGCAGATTAAAGTTTTTGCCTTTTTTTTTTTTTTTTTTTTTT
>CM071718.1:17218977-17229065 GCA_036630335.1 Physaria fendleri | reverse complement strand
ACACCGATCTAATCAAGAAACAATACCGTCGTCTGGCTCTTCTTCTTCACTCTGACAAAAACCGTTTCCCTTTCGCTGATCAAGCTTTCAAATTCGTACATGATGCATGGGAAGTTCTATCAACGGCTTCGAAGAGATCCAATTTCGATCGAGATTTGAATCTCATCTTCACAAAAGTAGATCTCAACAGTCGGAAGAAATCAACAAATTTTGAGAAGATGACTACGTTTTGGACGGCGTGTCCTTACTGTTACAGTCTTCATGAGTATCCTAAGGTTTATCAAGAGTATTGTATCAGATGCCACAGCTGTCAAAGAGCGTTTCACGCTGCCAGTATTTCTCAACTACCGCCTTTAGTACCTGGTGGTAGAGACGAGTACTATTGCTGTTGGGGGTTTTTCCCGATGGGATTTGTTGGTAATGAAGCCGCCGCAGCCAAATTCCCAAATTGGAATCATCCGGATTTCTCATCCGACGGCGTTGCAGCTCCGACAGCTCCTTCTTCTTCTCCCCATATTGTTCCAATTAATAATGATGGATTGTCAGGTGGTACAGGGAGGAGAGACAATGGCGCGGTGATGAGTAACATTGTTGGAGTGAACTCAGATGGAATGCCTAAGAAGAGAGGAAGAGGAAGGCCGAAGAAGATTAATCCTGTTCAGTGATGATCCCTTTTCAAACTCTCCAGTGATGTATTAGAATTTATAAAAGGCAATCCTTTTTTTTTTTTTTTTGGTTATTTTAAGGCAAGGATGAAGATTATGATCAGTGTTTGTTGTGGTAGCGTAATATGTTTTAGTGTGTATGTTTCAATTAAAACTTGTCGTAACTTTCTTGATGTGTTGTTATCTTCATTTTATGAGAAGAGCGTCAAAGATAACTAACGGTTATCTTCATTTTATGAGAAGAGCGTCAAAGATAACTAACGAAGTCAAAAGTAACTACAAAATTTGTGACAAAGTATAGATGATAAGGTCTGTCTTTTAGGAGTCTATAACTGAAAGCGAAGGAACTTTTTTGAAAGGCTTCTACTTCTTGACGATATTGAGATCAATGTGTACATATGCAAGAGAAGCCACAAAGACAAAGAAGAAAGCCGATACTAGCATGAATGGTTCTGCAAGCATGTATATTGGTTTGAATGTATAGTACACCTGCCAAAAACAGTTTCGTAGCATTTTACCAAAAGAATGAAATTTACATCATGATGATATATCTAAATCTGTTCAAGCCTCGTGGTATTATATTTACCTGGAAAGGTACGTTGTGATTTGGAACTACATTATCCTTTTGCAACACAACAACGGTTCTTCCCACGATGTCAAGGTATGAGTATTTGACCTGAGACAAGACCATTACAGATACATGTCTAATAAATATAGTTTGAAAAAAATGCAATCTGCGTGACTGATTAGGTACCTGTAAGTCTTGGTTTACTGTAAAGGGCAATACAGCAGAAGGGTCCTTTGATCCTTCAGGAAGCACGACCTGAAAAGAAATCTTCCTGTGTGAAGTGTGATCAACAGAAAGAAATAACTACTAGTAGAATATGCTAAACTCACGAAATCTTCCTGTGTGAAGTGTGATCAACAGAAAGAAATAACTACTAGTAGAATATGCTAAACTCACTTTGACAGTTAACTTGTTAACAATAGTTTCAACGAGCGGGCACCCAAATGTAAAGTTCAAGTAACGTCTGCCATCAGATGCTTGAAAGAGATAGTCTTCCAATGGAACACGATACCCGATGATAAAAGTTGCTCTCCACCCTCCAAATAATGGGTAGCGGGGTTCAAATTCAAGTTCTGACTGCATACACCAAACTTGTTTTATCAGAATTCAGAGACATGAAGTGAATATCTATCCCTTGACAAAAAAAAAGAAGTGAATATCTTTTTTTTTTTTTTTTTGGTCTAAAGAAGTGAATATCTATCATATCACTTTTTCTGAGGTATACGTTTCTAAGCAACCCACTGTTGTGTATTAGAGCCTCGGACAAGTTTCATAGGGAACAAATATCACAAGCCTAAATGGTCACATATCCCGAGAATAGGGAAATTTAACAATACCTTTCTAAAGCCTGTACGCAAATGTGATGTGGAGATGTTTCCAATGTCATCTCTATAGTAGACAGAGTTCACTTTGGGAGGTAGTACTGCAAGGAGCGCATTGAAAGAGGATGCACCACTGACCAAACGTCTAGATTGATAGTCAACCCTGCCAAAATTTAAGATTTGAGGAAAAAATTTCAAAAGAAGAGCATTCATATGAAGACAACATCTCCAATGGCCTCTTTCACCAGTAAAGGCAAATATGTGATTAAAAAGACAGTGTTACTTCAACAGTAGATAAAAGTTGTCTGCAGAAATGGCACCTTAAGAATCAACTCAAAACACAGATAGAACTTCTGCAACATTTAATTGCTACAGAAGAAAAGTCATTAGGCCCATTACATACCTCGAGAAAACACCCTTATGTCGTGCTCCCCCATGAAATCTTCCTGTGTGAAGTGTGATCAACAGAAAGAAATAACTACTAGTAGAATATGCTAAACTCACCTTGACAGTTAACTTGTTAACAATAGTTTCAACGAGCGGGCACCCAAATGTAAAGTTCAAGTAACGTCTGCCATCGGATGCTTGAAAAAGATAGTCTTCCAATGGAACACGATAGCCGATGATAAAAGTTGCTCTCCACCCTCCAAATAATGGGTAGCGGGGTTCAAATTCAAGTTCTGACTGCAAACACCATATTTGTTTTATAAGACTTCAGAGACTTAAAGTGAATATCTATCAGATCACTCTTTTTCTAAGGCATTCGCCTCCAAGCCACACACTGTTGTATATTAGAGCCTCGGACAAGTTTCATAGGGAACAAATATCACAGCCTAAATGGTCAAAATCCCGAGAATAGGGAAATTCAACTATACCTTTCTAAAGCCTGTACGCAAATGTGATGTGGAGATGTTTCCAATGTCATCCCTATAGTAGACAGAGTTCACTTTGGGAGGTAGTACTGCAAGGAGAGCATTGAAAGAGGATGCACCACTGACCGAACGTCTAGATTGATAGTCAACCCTGCCAAAATTTGAGTTTGAGGAAAAAATTTCAGCAGAAGAACATACATATGAAGACAAAAAGACAGTGTGAATATGTGATTAAAAAGACAGTGTTACTTCAACAGTAGATAAAAGTTGTCTGCAGAAATGGCACCTTAAGAATCAACTCAAAACACATAGATAGAACTTCTGCAACATTTAATTGCTAGAAATAATTTTTCGGAGGTCACCTCATACAGAAGAAAAGTCATTAGGCCCATTACATACCTCGAGAAAACACCCTTATGTCGTGCTCCCCCATGAGTCAACCTATAATTTTCTGTTATCTGAAGGCTACCCCAGTGTGAAATCTCAATTTCACGCAGCTCCTCAACAACAGCAAACGGGCTGTTATTCTCGAAGTGAATGATGACAGGTGAGTAAGAGTATGAGGCACGATTCTCATATGGTCCATATTTTATCTCTTTGCCAGCCCGGTTAGCTGGCTCGATGCTAGTGAATGACTCTACTCTAGTACTAGGTGTCTTAAGATAAGTTGTTTGTTGCTTCACATGATATGGTGACAATATCACTGCACTATCATGATAGTAAACCAACTGAGACTCTGGTTGGGTTATCTCTGCTGGGAAAGGTTCCAACGAATGAGTCAATATGTATAGCACCTCAAGTGAAACAGTTTCGCCAGGACCTAAGGGGCTAACAAATGTAACACGGTAGTAGCCAGTGTCATTTGGTGCATCAGGTTGTTCAGTTGGTTTTACATCTAGAGGCAAATAGGTTTTCTTCTTCTTCTTGCCAGTTATTGCCAGGGCTTGGACTATTGCCAAATTCTTTATCTGGGTAGGTGAGAAAGCAAGAAGCATCTCTCCAGCAGGATTTTTCCCAATATTTTCAACCTAAAAGAGAAAGAAGACAAGAAATTATCACCTTTTAATAGAGAAAGTTAAGGGTAGTGAATTGTCATAGTGAATCAAAGCAAACTAAAGTTCAGCCTTTTCAACAAGTAAGTATCACTTCAATCAACTAAAAGTGATAAAAAGAAAAGAAGCTGCAGTAACATATTACATATCCAGAAATTCTCAGTTTTGAGTTCCAACTTTCCAGTGGATTTGCAATAGGAACAACAACTATAATACTATAAATAATTGATTAGAGATACCTTCAGCGTCAAGAAGGTGTTCACGATATGTGAGCTTAAATCAATCTGTGAAAAGAACACAAAGGAAGAGCATTTCAGCAACAGTGCATAGATCGGTAAATTGATAAATCAAAACGGCACCTTCACTAAATTAAATTCTCCATAAATCCGAGACACAGATCCACATCAACCAAAGTTTGAATTTTAGATTTGGTACAGAAGATAAATCGAAGAATCTTACCCTTCGCTCGGCATTTACGATCTGAAGATCCTGAGCAGAGGAAAATGCAGAAATAGATAAGAATACAGCTACAAAGACGGAGAAGATCCCAATACGAGCAGCCATTTTCGTGACAGCACTAAAAACAAAACCCAATCAACGAAAGAGCTCTGGAGATTGCGAATTGATAGGATTTAGAAGATCAGAAGAAGATAAAGAGAGACAGAGAGAGTTACTGACCAGTGAATAAATAAACAGCGAGAGAGATCGTGGAACGTAAAGACAGACACTGAAGGCAAAATAAACGTCGGCCGGCGAAGTTAGAATGATCCGGTGGTCAACTACAAAGTCTCAGTCTCTCTCTCACTTCTTCTCGTGATATATGGATTCAATCTCCATGAACTTCTTCTTCCTCACAACAAAACGACAGGAGACGGTGTTGTTTCTAGCTTTTTAGATTTAATGGGCCGTGAAATTAGTCAGTATATATGGTATTGGGCTTCCCACACCCAACGTATCTCTTGTATTAATGGGCCCAAAATATTATACGTTGACGTTGGGTCGTTTTGACATAACAAGGTTAAAGCGTTGTGATATTGTTCCCTTCATAAGAGTAATTAATTATGTGATTAACAAATTATAAACAAAAATTAATGTAAAATAATAATAAAAAATAAAGAAAGATATGATTGACCTGCGAAACCTGTATTAAATTCGTTAGGTAACATACTACGATTGCTTACTAGTAGTAGTAAATTGTAAGAATTAAGACACCACAGCTATTTTAGTTTGTCTTATTATCAAATTGTCCAAACTTCAAACCCTTAATATATGTGTAATGTCTGCTTGACAAAAATAATGGTAATTATCAAATTTTAGCACCCCTAAGAATTTTAGTTAAATTCGCCCTCACTTTCATATTTACACACAAAACAAAAACAGAATATAATTAATCTCTTTTTAAATCTTTCTCTCTAAATCTATTTAGCGCCGGTGAAGTCCAATTTAAACCCTAGCTTAGTCCCTTTGGATTCTACTTGACGGAAATTCTCACTGTTTCGCTTCTTATTTTCTGCATTTCGCATTTCATTTCTTCTCCATCTTCCTTACTTCGATTCGAGAATCTGCTAATTTAGGTATTTATATGCGTTTTGTTTGTGCTGTGTTGTTTTTTTTTCTTTTCTGGTGTACTCAATTTCTGGAATTTGATGTGTAGATAAGGTTTCTAGATCGGAAAATTATGGAGGATAGAGGATATGCGTTCGAGGTTTTTTGATGTGTAGATAAGGTTTCTAGATCGGAAAATTATGGAGGATAGAGGATATGCGTTCGAGGTTTACAATGGGAGACCGACGGGGAGTGAGTTTGAGACGACGGCAAGGACTTCTTCGCCGTCATTGATTAAGTCGTCATCTCTCCGTGAAGGAGGAGGAAGTAAGAGTTTATCACGACGGAGGTCAATTAAGCCGAATTTTGAAGCGGATAATGAGTATATTACTTTACTCCATGGCTCAGATCCGATTAAAATTGAGCTGAACAGGCTTGAGAACGATGTCAGAGGTACAATGTTATACTCCATCTGTGACTTCTTCGCCGTCATTGATTAAGTCGTCATCTCTCCGTGAAGGAGGAGGAAGTAAGAGTTTATCACGACGGAGGTCAATTAAGCCGAATTTTGAAGCGGATAATGAGTATATTACTTTACTCCATGGCTCAGATCCGATTAAAATTGAGCTGAACAGGCTTGAGAACGATGTCAGAGGTACAATGTTATACTCCATCTGTTTATTCTATTCGGTCTACTTCAAGGTTCCCTTGACATTTTCAGATTTTGTAATCTTTAGTAAAATTGGGGATTTTTGGATATTACAGTTTTCACTTGTCCTACGTGCATGAGAGTCATTTCGTTGTTATGATCTTTGACTTTGGTGACAGATAAAGATCGGGAATTATCTGAAGCTCAAGCTGAGATCAAAGGATTGAGGTTGTCTGAACGCCAAAGAGAAAAGGCTGTTGAAGAGATGTTGTATGACACATTCATTAGCTTTGGGTTTTGTAATATCTTCAGTTGATCTCTCATTATGATCCTTTTCACAAAGTCATGTAAGGTTATTTGGCTTAGCTTTGATACAATTGAATTTTCCACAAGAACAGGATATTGAAAATATATAGCTTCACATAATGGATTATTTGTTTTGGGTCAGATTGGTGGTGAGGAC
Source organism: Physaria fendleri (assembly GCA_036630335.1). NCBI lineage: Eukaryota > Viridiplantae > Streptophyta > Magnoliopsida > Brassicales > Brassicaceae > Physaria > Physaria fendleri. Next base: position 17,222,430 of record CM071718.1, on the reverse strand, counting down.
GATGATAAATTTGTTAAACACAATTTAATTTCCAGATTTTTTTTTAACTGTTACATTTTGGCTAGTAGTTTTTGGTCAAGTTCTTTATATGTATATAACTTCTTGGGTTGGTTTTCAGATCTTGACTAGTTTTCTGATATGTGGCTGTTGTAATTTTCTGTTATCGTTCAGTTTGCTCTTATAGTTCCTGACAAAAAAAAAAGTTCCTAACCTGTGTTAACTCTCTTTTGGCCTGGACAAGTTCTTCTATGAAGCATATACGTATTCTTGAATACTTTTCTTTAGAAGATGTGTTACGATTTAGCTCTATTTGTTGTTTCTAGTTAGATTTTGAAATGCTTTGTGAAAAAACTTATGTTATACCTGTGAAAGTCATGTATATGAAATCTATATGTTATTTGACATAATCATCTTCTTTTTTTATCCTTGTTTATGTGTGTTGACCCTCTACTCTTTAATTTGGTTGCTTAAGCTTACTGAAGAGTTGGGAAAGATGTCGGAGAAGCTCAAACTAACTGAAAACCTTCTTGACAGTAAAGTATGTTTTCAGTGTTTCAGTTGCCTTTAATTTTCAACCTCTTTTATTTTTCTGGATTCTGTATTTGATGACATGTGATATTTTCACAGAACCTCGAAATCAAGAAAATTAACGAAGAGAAAAGGGCTTTCATGGCAGCTCAATTTGCTGCAGAAGCCACTCTTCGAAGGGTTCATGCTAAGCCACTCTTCGAAGGGTTCATGCTGCTCAAAAGGATGATGATATGCCACCAATTGAAGCCATTCTCGCACCTTTAGAGGCTGAACTCAAGTTGGCAAGACAAGAAGTATTTTACTTCCATGCAGTCAACTATATCTCTTATATCTTGGCTTAGTGAGTCTTGGAACATTTTTTTAAACACTTCCATTATTCATTTGTAGATTGTTAGACTTCAAGACGACAACAGAGCATTGGACCGTTTGACTAAATCCAAGGAAGCAGCTTTACTTGATGCTGAAAGAACTGTTCAATCTGCTCTTGCTAAGGCTTCAATGGTCGATGATCTCCAGAATAAAAACCAAGAATTAATGAAGCAGATAGAAATTTGTCAGGTATTGCTTTCACCCCTTTTACTCTTCAGAACTTTAAATATCTGGATCTCTCTCCTTTGTTCTTGTGAGCATGCTTTCTTAATCAGTTGTTTAAATTAGGAAGAGAACAGAATTTTGGACAAGTTGCACAGACAAAAGGTACTAAATCCAAGGAAGCAGCTTTACTTGATGCTGAAAGAACTGTTCAATCTGCTCTTGCTAAGGCTTCAATGGTCGATGATCTCCAGAATAAAAACCAAGAATTAATGAAGCAGATAGAAATTTGTCAGGTATTGCTTTCACCCCTTTTACTCTTCAGAACTTTAAATATCTGGATCTCTCTCCTTTGTTCTTGTGAGCATGCTTTCTTAATCAGTTGTTTAAATTAGGAAGAGAACAGAATTTTGGACAAGTTGCACAGACAAAAGGTCGCAGAAGTTGAAAAGTTTACCCAGACTGTGAGAGAGCTAGAAGAAGCTGTTCTTGCTGGTGGTGCAGCTGCAAATGCAGTGAGGGACTACCAAAGGAAATTCCAAGAAATGAATGTATAATTTACAAATATAGTGCCTCACTAGCCTATTCTTACCCATGTTTCTTAATTTTCTATTTCTGTACCAATCATAACTGTGCCCGTTAATCTTTTCCTTAGGAAGAGAGGAGAGTCCTTGATCGGGAACTGGCTCGTGCCAAAGTTGGCTCGTGCCAAAGTAAGTGCAAGCAGGGTTGCAACTGTAGTGGCAAATGAGTGGAAAGATGGTAACGACAAAGTGATGCCTGTGAAACAATGGCTTGAAGAACGAAGATTTCTGCAGGTTACTTTCAAATTGTTTATTCTTTTTGGGGGTTCTGTTACTGGCTTACTGCTTCGAGTTGTGATTTATATTCTCAAAATACATTATAACTTGAATAAGTGTGTTCTTTGACTACTTTCGTATTTCTTTTTGGACAGGGAGAAATGCAACAACTACGTGACAAACTTGCCATAGCTGATCGAGCTGCAAAATCTGAAGCTCAGTTGAAGGTAAGAGAGTCTTAGATAAGATGCATATCTTAATCATTTTTTTATGCCCAGGACTTCAGTTAGAATTTCTGCTTTTGCCTTTCTCAGGAGAAATTTCAACTTCGGCTTAGAGTCTTAGAAGAGAGTTTAAGAGGGCCTTCAAGCAGTGGAAACCGATCGACACCTGAGGGAAGAAATATTAGCAATGGACCTTCTCGAAGACAATCCCTTGGCGGAGCTGATATTAATCCAAAACTTACACCAAATGGCTTTTCCTCCAAGAGAACACCTACTTCTCAGTTTAGATCTTTGAATGCTAGTACAAGTACAATATTGAAGCATGCTAGAGGAACATCCAGTGTCTGAACGGCAAAGAGAGAAGGCTGTTGAAGAGGTTAGGATTGTATTACATCATGATTACCAAATTTCTTCGTGTTTTACAGTGTATTTACACCTTATTTTCTCTTTGATTTGAGAAAAAGAATACGATGAACAAAATTTGGGAAGCCATTAACTGTGTGTTGATGTTATATAGATTGTGGAGATGAAACTATTCCATACCATGTACTATCACATTCTTTAGTTTGGGTTTGGTAATATCTGCAATTAGTTTCTAATTTCCCTATACGTTTCACCATGTCCTGTAACGTTGTTTATATTACACTTGATAGTTGATACATATTGACATATTTAGTAATGGTTAGTAAGAGGTTAAACTTGTTGAGACGATTTGAATTATTAGATTATTTAAAAACTGTTACATTGGGCTATTAGTTTTTGCTCAAGTTGCATATGAATTCTCTGTTATGCAGTATAGGTGGTTGAGTTGGAAGAACCCTGGGTTGGTTTTCTAGATCTTGATTATTTTTCTGATATGTGATTGGAATACTTTTCTGTTATCGTTCCTTTGTAAACGTGGTTTCGATCTTCTTTGCCTTTTGAATCTGTCATCACTCTCTCTATGAGGCATATACATATTCATCAGTCCCTGTTTTTAGAAGATTTGTTATTGATTTGCTTTCACTATTGTATATTTGAAATGCTTCATGAGGAAAAGCTGTGTTTGTACCTGTAAAAGTCAGATGTATATGAAATTTATATATTTTGTCACATAAATCATACTATTTTCCATCTTTCTATATGCTGACGCTTTACTCTTTAATTTCTTTTTCTTAAGCTTACTGAAGAGCTGGGAAAAGTGTCGGAGAAGCTCAAACTATCTCAAAACTTTCTCGATAGTAAAGTATGCTTGCAATGTTTCCTCAGTTCTTTTTCATTTTTCAATTTCCTTTTTCTGTATTCTGTATTTGATGGTTTCACATACTATCACAGAACCTTGAAATCAAGAAAATTAACGAAGAAAAAAGAGCTTCCATGGCAGCTCA
>CM071718.1:17148260-17167016 GCA_036630335.1 Physaria fendleri | reverse complement strand
GCAACTTTCATTTCACAGGCAAATAAGTCTGCAACTTTGATTTCATGGGCAAATAAGTTTACAACTTTGATTTCATGAGGATTTAGAAAGAGGGTAATAGTTCGTGAGGAAATATTATGATATGGAAATAGTTTGTGGATAAATAGGTTGTCTTTTCTTATTCTAAAAATTAAATCATAATGGCATGTTCGTAAATATGGTCCGTGTGTCTTTTCTTATTCTAAAAATTAAATCATAATGGCATGTTCGTAAATATGGTCCGTGAGAGTGATTATGACGACGACACCTAAGCGTTTTTGCTTCTCAAATAATATATATATTAAATCATAATGGCATGTTCGTAAATATGGTCCGTGAGAGTGATTATGACGACGACACCTAAGCGTTTTTGCTTCTCAAATAATATATATAAGGGGATTCTAAAGATGTTTGTGACCTATAAATAATTTTCGATTATTTACCTCTGATGCTATGATCCATGGTATTGCTCCCATTCCGGATCCATATGATCCAAAATACACCTAATTTAATAAACACGTAAGATATGGTTTTATGAGAAATTTATTTTAAAAAAAATTCCTATGATTTTATATCAAATCAACAAAAAAAAAATCTTCTACTTTTAGAAATTTACAATGATTCAATATCAAAATATATGTTTAAGTTCTAAAACTTAAAACCTAAACTATAAATCCTAAATCTGCAATCTATAACTCCAAAACCTAAAACAAAATTGTTTTTATTTTTATTTTAATAAAGTGACCTAAACAAAAAAAATTGACCTAGTTATATTAGATTATATATATTTTTGGAGGTTAAGGATTGAACTAAATTCAATTTATTTCTCAATTATATTAATTACCATAACACTAATGAGAGACAAGATAGGTGTTCCTGTTTCCCAGCAATGATTTATTTCTCAATTATATTAATTACCATAACACTAATGAGAGACAAGATAGGTGTTCCTGTTTCCCAGCAATGGTTCTCCTGCAAAATACCCAAACCGGAAAAATTACATTTCGGTTTAAAGAAATTAAACCAATAACTTGGTTATGTAGAAAAGATCCATGCCTTCAAGAAAAATGAAATGGCTGTGGCAAAACAACCCAAGAACATTCCAGCTTGAGAAACCTAACAATTCACTCAAAATAATTCCCAAAAATTTCTTAAACAAATCAATCTAAAGATTTTGGATTCAAGTTTTAAATTTAACTTTTACCAATAAGAGTGTACGTCTTCCAGATAAATCAACAAGCACAGTACCTATAATGCCTCCCAACATCTACAAAATTGTGTTTAAATTAAAAAATAATTGGTAAAACAATGTGTATAGAATATTATTGGGGAATGTTATGTAATGATGCTTTGTAATATTTTTATTATTTAAAATATAACCTGAATAGCTGATGTCCATATGAATCCCGATTCACTAGTTACACCTGAATCATATGATTACTATTTTGAGGACTATGTGATGAACTAATCATTATGGTAATTAAAATAAATAAAAGGGAGATCCCATTTGAAGAAGGATTATTTACCGGTAGAGGTGAAAATGGAATCAGTGTAAAAAGAATAACCATTAAGACCTCCAAGTTGAGGCAAAGCTATAAGAACAACTCCAATCTATATTTTAACCAATTCAACTAAATATATCAAGAAACAACAAAATAATAATGCTCTTTAAAGAACTTGTAACCTTTTTGTATTACTTACAGTAAAATAATGCTCTTTAAAGAACTTGTAACCTTTTTGTATTACTTACAGTAAGTGAATACGCATATTTTCGTTGAAATAGCTTAAAGAAACCACGACCATCAATTTCTTGTTGTAGTTTAACATGTTTTGTATAATCCTGATCATAACTCAAATTATTGGGGACTTCATGTAATAATAAGAAAAAAAAAAATCATAACTCAAATTATTGGGGACTTCATGTAATAATAAGAAAAAAAAAAGATACTATGGATTAGATCCTTACTAATATCTCAGCTGCTTCAGCTGATACATCAGAGTTTACTCCTCGGAGTCTTAACAAAACTGCCTCCACTTCATTTTCCCTTCCTACTTTAGCCTACAAACATATCTTAGCTTGTTTTATTTGATTTAAGATCTTTGTTTATGTATAAATTAGATAATCAAATGCTTACTAGCCATCTAGGAGATTCAGGAATGAAGAAAAGAAGAGGCAAAACCACTAGTGAAGGTATAGTTCCTGTCCAAAGCCAAAACCATTAAACCATTAATTACATTTTCTTTGAACGTATTTGGACATTTCTTGAATTAGGTAAAGTTGGGATCAAACAAATTAAAAGTTTCAAAATTTGAAAATCTCTCTCTGACACGACTCCCAAGAAAAATAGATCTGAATCAAACGACACTTTCTCCGCCTGTCTTGGGCGGTGCCGGTTCTCACCGGTGTCGCCCCGGGCTCTTCCGTGACTAAGCCTCCGATGTAACTCTTCTCCAGCTCGTGTCGTGTTTGTCCTGTGTCGACGCGGAGCTCTTTTTTTCACAGGCGCTTTTGACCTTCTCCCCAAGCACTGGAGGAGTACCCTCACTGCTAAGCTTCTTCCACCTCTCTCTCTCGAGCTTAACACTCGAAGTAGAAGAAGCACTGCAGAGATGTTGCTTTCAAGTTCATTTGCTGGTGTTTTACCCAGTGACTCTCTCTGCATTAAATGCACCAGTCATCTTCTCCATTGAGTTCTCTGTTGGATTAGCAAATCACAAATCGTATACGGCTCAAACTTACCTCGGTGGTGCTACCTTTGTGCCTCACCGAAGACGTACCTGCTCTTTCCACTCTGCCGTGGCTGTCCTCGTGAAACATAAATGGACCACGATGCCAAATCTCAAGCTTCAACCTGCTACCTTGATATTCATCTCCTCCAGCAGTAATTCCTACCAGAATAAGCGTTTTCTCTGACTAATTTCCGACCATGTGAGACAGTAAAAAAATTCAAGTTCGTCAGAATTTGATCGGGAAATATTTTCTTTGTATTTCAAAAATGTTTTAAGACAAGAGTTGGGATATGTTTTGACTTTACCAAAAATGGCTAAGTTGCGCCATGAAACGAGAGTTCCAAGTACATAAAAGAGCGAGATACCAACACCGGAGAATAACTGTAAAACATTCCAAAACATGAACATTATGTGTTCTAATAATAGTTATTAAAATTTTGGTTATCTTGGTGTTACCTGGGCAAAGGAAGAAGCAGATCCTCGCAAGTTTCTTGGTGCTATTTCGGTTATGTAAACCGGTCCCTGTGATTAATGATTATTAGACCATATGATTTGATATCAGAAAGACAGAAACAAACTGGTTTGAATCATAAAAAAAAAAAAATATAGAGCAACGATTATACCAAATATACGCCAATTCCGACAGAGATACCTTGTAGTAACCTTCCAAGATCGAGCATCCAAACACCCTTTTGTTCAAATAATTAACGATCAAGAATTAATAATTAAGATATTTTTTTTCAGAAAATTAAAATAAACTCAATGACTTAATTAAAACCACATTTCATTATTAAAATTTAAAATATATTAACAACAAAGCTCAGAAAAAATATATATCAAACCTTGGCAAATGCAATAAGGGACCAGCCGATTAGGAAGATTATGTTTGTGATACATATTGTCTGTTTCACAAAAAGATTATTAATACTCATAATTATATAATTTTAAAATTCAATTTTTTATAAATAAGAAAAAAAAAACTAATTATTTTTCTGTAGAAAAAAACTTACGTAGACACGACCAATTGTATCTGTTAATTTCCCACAGATTAATGCTCCAATAATCAACCCCACTGTTAATATCGATCCAAATTTCCCACAGATTAATGCTCCAATAATCAACCCCACTGTTAATATCGATCCAAATAGTGAATACTGAGAAAGAAAAAAAAAACACTGAAATAAATTAGCTAAACCAGAACCAAAACCAAAGCAGAAACAAATAACCGGAATTGTGTACTTGCATCAGCAATGGATAAATTCAAGTCATTCATGATACTGTATTGTGTCGGAGCCGTATATCCAATCTGTTAAGAACACAGAAGAAATTTGGATAATTAACATTAATCATCCTGACAAAAAAAAAACATTAATCATGAGTTTGGATAATTGGTTCATTAATTAACGTTATTCATGCATAAACCAAAAACTAATAAGAAGAAGATGGAATTAAGAAACTAACAACGCATCCAAAGGCAAAGGCACCACAAGAACCGACAATGAAAGCAAGAATAAACGGTTTTGTCGATGCATTTGATATTTCAGACAGAAGTGAAGAAGATGGTTTATCTGGAGAATGTAATAACAATAAACCTTCTTCTGCCATTTTTTTTGTCCTAAAATCTTGAGATCATGAATTAAAACTAATAAGAAGAAGATGGAATTAAGAAACTAACAACGCATCCAAAGGCAAAGGCACCACAAGAACCGACAATGAAAGCAAGAATAAACGGTTTTGTCGATGCATTTGATATTTCAGACAGAAGTGAAGAAGATGGTTTATCTGGAGAATGTAATAACAATAAACCTTCTTCTGCCATTTTTTTTGTCCTAAAATCTTGAGATCATGAATTAGATTTTATTTCTTAATTTTTTTTTAGTTAGAATAAGTCTATTAGATTTTATTTCTTAATTTTTTTTTAGTTAGAATAAGTCTTTATTGGATATTAAGCTCTACGTACAATTTATTTCGTGAAGCACAAAATGCGGAAACAGAAATGATAACACAATTTTATTATGTTATCTGTAACCGCTTGTTTGGTGGCTATTTTGTTAGAATACTTGATCTATAAATATTTTTTATAATTTGATTATGTTACTTATGATCTATTTTTAAGTGTCATTTTGGTAAGATCTAATTATTTTTTATTTTGTAGTGGGCTTCAAAATTTTCAGGAACGACCTTAAATTAACATTAAACATGCATAAAGGTATTATTTATTTTTGATCCGTAGATTAAGAATTAAAAAAATTAAGAAACTCACAACGCATCCAAAGGCAAAGGCACTGCAAGAGCAGACATTGGATATTAAAATTTAGTATTTGGACTCTAAAATCAAATTTATTTCGTGAAGCAAGAAATGTGGAACAGAAATGTAAACACAAATTGTGTGTTATTTTTTTTTTTCTTTTATGGACGTAAAATTTTGTTTTTAAAATCAATTTTATTAAAAATAAAATAAAAGCAAAGTTAGCAAAAAAACAACACTAGGAGTGATGATGCAGTGGAATCAAGAATATGCTCCATGCTCATGAATAGACCCAATAGAACTCTTGTACACTTCTTTGATAAATTATCACAAACTACTTTGATAAATTATCACAAATTACCAAATGATAATTAGTCTTCAAAATCACACTTAGAGAAAAGATGTTTTATACATGTTGAATTCTTTCTTTTTTACAAATCCTTATTTAATCTCATATAGTTAGCATATATTTAGAATTTAGTGTTTGTAACATATTATGTAATTTAACTGATATGAATTTTAGAGCACTAAAATCAAATTTTTTAAACTACTTGTAAACCAAAACCATACCTAATCAAACCGAACTAAACCAAAATTAAAACTCAGTAGATATTTTCTCTCATTGCAAAATACTCATTGGTTGGCTGATAAACAAAGAAATAGATGTACCACACATTGACCCAAAAAAAACTGAAGATCACGAATCATCCTCTTATAAAAGGCCACGTCATCAAGTGGGTCCAGCCATTGGAGTCTCCAAAGACCAAATGTAAAAATCTTATCTACAAACCTAATCTGATTACCTTCTCTTCTCTCCACTCAATTTTTCTCCTCTCTTCTTACAATCAAAAGAAACAGAGATAAGGTTAAAGCAAAACACTGTCTGAAACAACCAAAAGAGAGAATTGTTTTTGTTCTTCTTCTCGGAATCAAGAACAATGGCTTGCTCTAATCTACCAACAATGTGGGTTTCATCAAAACCATCTCTTCCCGATTCATCTTCCTTATCATTCCGATCTTTTCTCAACCCACTTCACCTCCCAAATCACACTCCTTCTCCTCCATCAAGATCTTCCTCCGTTTCACCAATCCAATCATCTCTTCGTGAACTCAGAGACCGTATCGACTCAGTCAAAAACACTCAAAAGATCACCGAAGCTATGAAGCTTGTGGCCGCCGCAAAAGTCAGGAGAGCTCAAGAAGCTGTTGTCAATGGAAGACCTTTCTCCGAAACCCTAGTTGAAGTTCTCTACAACATCAATGAACAGCTTCAAACCGATGATGTCGATGTGCCTTTAACCAAAGTCAGACCTGTTAAGAAAGTAGCACTCGTTGTTGTAACAGGTGATTTTTTTCTTTAAAAAATAAAAGCAAAGTTAGCAAAAAAACAAAATGAGTAATGGTGTAGTGGAATCAAGAATATGCTCCAAGCTCATGAATAATACCCAATAGAACTCTTGTAACACTTCTTTGATAAATTATCACAAATTACCAAATGATAATTAGTCTTCAAAATCACACTTAGAGAAAAGTGTTGAATTCTTTCTTTCTTACAAATCCTTATATAGTTTATCTCATATAGTTAGCATATATTTAGAATTTAGTGTATGTAACATATAATGTAATTTAACTGATATGAATTTTAGAGCACTAAAATCAAAAAATTTTAACTACTTGTAACCAAAACCATACCTAATCAAACCGAACTAAACCAAAATTAAAACTCAGTAGATATTTTCTCTCATTGCAAAATACTCATTGGTTGGCTGATAAACAAAGAAATAGATGTACCACACATTGACCCAAAAAAAAAAACTGAAGATCACGAATCATCCTCTTATAAAAGGCCACGTCAGCAAGTGGATCCAACCATTGGAGTCTCCAAAGAACAAATGTAAAAATCTTATCTTTTTTTTTTTTTTTTTTTTTTTTTTTTTTGTCAATGTAAAAATCTTATCTACAAACCTAATCTGATTACCTTCTCTTCTCTCCACTCAATTTTTCCCCTTCTCTTCTTTCATCTTCGTTCTTACAATCAAAAGAACAACAGAGAGATAAGGTTAAAGCAAAACATTGTCTGAACCAAACAACAACAAAGATCAAGAACAATGGCTTGCTCTAATCTACCAACAATGTGGGTTTCATCAAAACCATCTCTTCCCGATTCATCTTCCTTATCATTCCGATCTTTTCTCAACCCACTTCACCTCCCAAACCACACTCCTTCTCCACCATCAAGATCTTCCTCCGTTTCACCAATCCAATCATCTCTCCGTGAACTCAGAGACCGTATCGATTCAGTCAAAAACACTCAAAAAATCACCGAAGCAATGAAGCTTGTGGCCGCTGCAAAAGTCAGGAGAGCTCAAGAAGCTGTTGTCAATGGAAGACCTTTCTCCGAAACCCTAGTTGAAGTTCTCTACAACATCAATGAACAGCTTCAAACCGATGATGTCGATGTGCCTTTAACCAAAGTCAGACCTGTTAAGAAAGTAGCACTCGTTGTTGTAACAGGTGATCGTGGATTATGCGGTGGATTTAACAACTTCATTATCAAGAAAGCAGAGATGAGAATCAAAGAGCTTCAAGGTCTTGGTCTTGATTACATTGTCATTAGCGTGGGTAAGAAGGGAAATTCTTATTTCCTCCGTCGTCCTTACATCCCTGTCGACAAGTTTCTTGAAGCCGGAACTTTACCAACGGCTAAAGAAGCTCAAGCTGTTGCAGATGATGTCTTCTCACTTTTCATAAGTGAAGAAGTCGATAAAGTCGAGCTTTTGTACACAAAGTTTGTGTCTTTAGTCAAATCAGAACCCGTGATCCACACGCTATTACCTCTATCCCCTAAAGGAGAGATCTGTGACATTAACGGAAACTGTGTAGATGCAGCAGAAGATGAACTGTTCAGGTTAACAACTAAAGAAGGGAAATTGACTGTTGAAAGAGAGACATTTAGGACACCAACTGCAGATTTCTCACCAATCTTGCAATTTGAGCAAGACCCAGTTCAGATTCTTGATGCTTTATTGCCTTTGTATCTTAACAGTCAGATTCTTAGGTCTTTACAGGAGTCATTGGCTAGTGAGCTTGCAGCTAGAATGAGTGCAATGAGCAGTGCTTCGGATAATGCATCTGATCTTAAGAAATCGCTTTCTATGGTGTATAATAGAAAGCGTCAAGCTAAGATTACTGGTGAGATTCTTGAGATTGTTGCTGGAGCTAATGCACAAGCTTGATTTGTTCTGTGAGTCAAAAAAAAACTTTTTTTTTAAATTTCCTATATCGTTTGTATAATGTGACAATGGTAACTATGCAATTACAATACTACAAAGTTCTGTTGTATCTATTTTGGCCTGGATTATATGATGTGGAGCTTTTGTATGATCCTATTTGATTGTTGAGTTGTTGTTATGAATAATCTTATTTAGACAAAAACAATGAAGCTTCATATATAATCTTATTTAGACAAAAACAATGAAGCTTCATATTGATAGATTCAACTAAATCCAAATGAGTAACCTTTGAAGGTTGCTGCTAAGCCCAATTCTCTAGGTCTGAATTTAAGTCCAAATATATATATGTGGTATTAGGCTTATCACAAGAAAATAGGATCAGGCAACAAAAAGAGAGAATCTAAAATCTAAAATCAATCGATATATCCTCCTTGAAAAGGTCTAGAGGTGAAGCAATATTACTATTAAACCCTAATTCTTTCCCTATCTTTAGCCAAAAATAATATAATCTCTTCACTGAAGAATAAGTCTTCAAGCCTCGACATATTAGAAGATAAGTTGGGCGGTTTCTGAGGTACAGAGCTATGGTGTTTTGTAAAAATTGTGGGAGGGATGTTCTTGGTGTACGTCCAAGCGATGGTGCATTGTACGTGTTTTACTTACTCACTGATGTTCTATATATCTTATGTTTTGTTTTTGTAGCTTCGACTTAATACTTTTTAAAATTTTGCAGGGCGTGTTACTTATGTGGGAGGATATTGGAGACTTACAATTATTGTACCCAGATTAGAATCTTTAAGAATGCTGCTGGACAGGTACAGTTTAGTTTCAGTTCCTAGTTATTATGCTCTAAAAGCTAGATATGTTTCAATCTTGATAGGGATGCCCTTTCAGTTTTCATGTAGGTGTAGGTGCAAAGAGACGGAAATAAGGACAAGAATGAAAATTGGGAAAACAAGTAATGATAAAGCTGGTGAGCTAGCAATGAAATACAAGGCTGATTGTGATAAAGTAGTTGCAGGGTTGGAGTGTTTGGAGATCGAAGGGGATAAAACAGAGAGTGATGGTATGGATTGGGCTTAGATGTAGAAAGGTTTGTATTCCTAGGGTCATATTTATTATAAGTCTAGCTTAATATATAACAGTCATAACAATCACAACTCTATTAAACATATGAATGGTTTTTTTATATATGTTGCTTTGGATGTGATTTAGCAAGTATGGTTCAAGGGTTTAAGGGTTTAAGAGAGGGAGCTACCTTCTTTGATGAACACAAAGACACTTCCAGCGTCACCTCTCGAAATCCGAAGGTCTTTGTCGAGATAAGTAGTGAGCAGCCACAACTGCGTATTGTCGCTAGGCAAGGGGAATTTCAATGGAGGTTTGTTTGAAATAGTTCTAGTCACTGAAGAAGTTGTGTCTTGGACGGGTGTAAGTAACCCTCTAATGGGTTTAAGATCGATTTTCTGGCCAAGTACCTCAACGGATTCCGGGATTTCAATCGAATCTGTTAGCTGCGGAGTACCGATTATGCCTTGCTCGAACTTGATCTACAGCACACAAAAAAGAACCATTGTGAAATGGTCAAATGGGCCATTGGTCTTTGCGGGTTTGGGAAATGATTGATATTACCTGAACGCGTTTAGGACTTCGAAATTCGAACTTAGCATTGGTGCTAAACGATGTTGTGGAAAATGGACCGGCGAATCTGACAGAGTTTTGAACTGTGAAGTTATTGGAATCAATGGTTTCTGAGATCTCATCCGCTTTGATCAACGGTTCGATTCGGTGTGAGAGCAATGGGAACAGACCAACGAACGATGTGTAGCTGCATTAGATTGCCACTGAAGATAAGTTTCTTGATTCATTTCAATTTTAATGACGCAATACTGACTTTAACGGCTAAAAATTTCCAAAATCCTACCGGAGATTATGATTATAGTACCCATACGAGTGATGCAATCATACTAAACTGATTCAATCACTTAATTCTAACTCATGATTCACAAGAGACGAAAGCTAAATCTTCTGAAAAATCATGACTACTTTACTTACGCGAGGATCCATTTTCCGTTGAGGAGAAACAGAGCTTCGCTAGGAGCTGGAGTAGGATTCTTCGACTCGAGCTTCGTGATGAGCTCGCTAATTTCACCCCTCGTCTCGCTCGATGCGTTAAAACCTCGATCTGTTCCATACAAAGAATCCACTAGCGATCTCTTTAGTCGTTCTATCTCCTCTATGGATTCAATTGCTTCATCTGAAACTTTCTCCGCTACAGACGAGGATAATACTCTCTCCTTCCCATCTTTACCCCACTCGTCATCAACGTCGGTGGCTCGGACCTTGAAATCCGCCCGATTAACCGGGATCCCAATCTCCGATCGTCGATTAAATGAGTTTATCGGCAATACAATCGGCGATTTCGAGTGTTCTCCGATCGTCGATTAAATGAGTTTATCGGCAATACAATCGGCGATTTCGAGTGTGATTTAGTGTTTAATGAGCTAGGAACTAAGGTTTTGCTAGGGAATTGGCTGAATACTGGTACCATCGCCATTGTTTCTTTTCTTCACAAGCAACGAATCAAAACAAACAAACTTATAACGGTAGAGCTGAATAGTAAATGACATACATACCCTTCTAACCCGAATGCCCAAATGGTCAATACAAGTGAAGACACCGTAATTATGTAAACACACTCGTGAATCTCTAGGCACAACACCTCACTTAAGTCACGTGCAATCAAACAATTATCATTCATAAAATTCAATTTTTCAATAAATGTCAAGGATCTCAACAATCGGACGGTTACAAAGAGGACACAAACCTCGATTAAGCCACACCTCACGAGAACACACTCTACAAAAAGTATGACCACATGGGATAAACGCCGCACCTTTCTTTCTTCCCATGCACACGCAACACACCGAATCATTACCACCTTTAACCGACGATGACGACGTTAATCTCTCCGTTTCATTTCCTTCAACAACAACGACTCTCGACTGTTTACTTGATTTGACTCTGAAACGACTCGGTTATCGAATGGTTCGTCTTCTTCTCGAGTGTTATTGGTTAAACGGAGACCACCACAGCAACCGATGCGTTTGAATCCTAGCCGCTCTTTTAGTGTTCGTTTCCTTCTCCTGGTTGAATCGATACCGTCCATTTGGATTCGGAGCAAATCGAGAAATGTAGTTGATTGTGGTGTCTCGGCCTGGGACTGACTAGTTTCAATACTCATTATCGACTCAGTTAGAGACGTTCAGAAAAAAAATAAGAGGATTATGAGAAAAATGAATAAGAATGGATTCTGGTGAAAATTTCCGCCATTGAAGAGCGATAGAGAGAGTTAGTGAGTGTTTTGAAATTTGTGTCTCGCATTATAAAACCCTTTTTTCAGTTACTTCATAATTACGAATAAAATGATTAATTAAAGCAATAATTAACGTTTAATTTTGAATTTTAAGTCTAATCGTATTTTCGTCTCGGTTAATAAATACAAACCAATTGGTTTCAGGAATTTCGAATTTTAGTTTATATTTGTTTCGGTTCAATTCGATTTCAAAATCCAAAATATTTTATTATGTTCGATGGATTTAAGTTAAAAACATTTCGGTTCAATTCGATTTCAAAATCCAAAATATTTTATTATGTTCGATGGATTTAAGTTAAAAACATAACTAAAGAAAAAGAAAGGTTTCACCTTTCTCTCCTAGTCATTAACAGAGCCTGACCACAACTCTAAATTTATACCCCAAAAGCACCAATCTACAAACACCTAAAGATGAGAATGAGAGATAGATCACTGAGATGATTATTTCACCATTTACCGAAACTGGAGCTGACATGATCTTGAGCGATGAATCGGAGACGTTGTTCCAAGACAGACATTGTGGAGTATTTTGGTATGCAGAGACGATAGAAGCAAGTGTGTGACACTGGAAGACGATCATTAGCTTCATATAATCTATAGATGTGAAGNTTTTCTTCAGAACCTACAAGAGCAGATACGGAGTTCATAATCCCAGTTTGGTTTAGAGTAAAGATAATTAGCAGATACGGAGTTCATAATCCCAGTTTGGTTTAGAGTAAAGATAATTTGTGCTTTTACTTGTTACCTTCCAGAACCACTCTATTTCGGGATCTGTCTCTATAAACCCGTTGTAATTTGTATGCGCTTTCCAATCATCTATGCTTATCGGGTTTTCTCCTCCTCGAAGCATTCCATCAAGATCCTCTAGGCAAATTCCATCGAAAAAGTATTTGAACGATTTAGAATCTGATTTAGTCTCTGATTTAGAATCTGAAAGCATACTACTGAAACCCCGGGAAAATTGTTTCACTTGCTCCGTGATTGGTTTGGCGAAACGATGGTCGATTAGGAGTTCAACATATTCATTCCTGTTCTCGCTGTCGACAGCCTTGGATCTCCCGCCTTCACATAGCTCTATAGTTTCCCTCTTTCCTAACTCCTCAGTTTCCAACACAAATGTTAGCTCAAGATGTTTTAAAAACTCTGGATCCATTTCAAGAATCTGTTTGCAGCTATTGTACATGATTCGATCGGTGTCCTTGATATCTTCCAAAGATATTTTCTGTCCGGCCAATTGTAAGAAGAAAACACGATCAAAAAGCACACCCACTTGAACTTTGTGCATCAAAGATAAGGCAATCACACGACCTGTAAACTCGAAGAAATCGGGATGCAATGGATCCACCTTGGAAGCTGAACGCAAGAAAGAAGCACCATGATCAAAAACTTATGTAAGACTATAATATTCTGATAAGTACATTCGTAATTCCATTTGCACAAAGGTCATAAGATGACAGAACAATAATCATATATATTTTTCATTGCTTATTTCACATAAACACCAAACAAATTACGAGTACGGTAAGAACTACACACTATACTACTGAGATACTAAATATGTTCTCATGATTTTTAGAAAGGATGGAGATGTTCGATCTCCACCTTCAATGCAGTATCACGCAAAGGCAAAACAAAGGGAATCATGGAGGCACCTTGATACTTAATGGCATTTTCCAAGTGCTGCCAAAGGGAGGAAAAATTATGAAAGACACAGGTACTAGGCCCAGAATTCTGGCCTAACTCCTTCACCAAAAGACTACTTAACTCGGTAAAGAACGGAAAAATCTCCTCCCCAATAGTCAAAAATCCCCCATAGAATACTTCAGGCTTATCAAACGTTTTCAACAATGAGCCCAAAGTGTTCCTGGAACTTACATAGAGCTTCTTATCAGGGCAAACATCCCTAAGCAATTTACAGAAGTCTAACACTATTGGTACACAATAGTTCAGCTGAGTCTTACTCAAGAGTAAGCAACTATTCAAAAACTGGTTAATGGAGCTCTTAGCACACGATCTGTTCCTTTCTAAAGAAGAAATATATAGCATCACCAAAGCAGCTGGAACAGAAGAGCTTGAGAAAATCGTCAAATATTTCTTAATCGAATCTTCAGACTCCGTAGGAATCATCTGGAAGAAGGTAGTAATCTTCTCATTGATGTTGCATTGAATATTTTTACCTTTGTACATTTGAGTAACTGTATACATAATATCATCAATCGTCTGCCAAGCCACTGGATTATCAGTACTTTGCATTTAATATCATCAATCGTCTGCCAAGCCACTGGATTATCAGTACTTTGCATTCTAGCAACAAGATGAAGTGTAGCGTCTTGCTCAATCGAGTAGTATTCAAGCGAATTTTCATACTGTAGCTGCTTACCTTTGTAGATAACTCGTTGCAAAGACCCCGGAATCTTAGTTCTCCACTCAATTCTCTGATGAAGCTCCTCCACTGTATCATTTTTATCAGCTTGGATCACAATCGTTTTACCTCCAGAAATCATCCGAACAAAGACTTGTAACCGAGTCGACTCGGGACGATTCGAAGAAGAACACTCGGACGACAAAGAGAGACATCGACTAAATCCAGAATCTTCACCTGATCTCCAATTAATCAAATTTTGTTGCGGTAACGCCGTCACACGATCGCCGTGAACCTCGTATTTCCTCATCTTCGGAACGAAATCAAGACCTCCGATGTAATCAGGAGACGACGAGGCGTAATCTTCGAAATTCCTTTTAGCCACGGCGGGAAATGATGATCGGTTAGAGATTTCGGTGGAATCGGCGGCTGATAAACGGCTTAGAGTCATTTGAGAGACAATAATCCCTCTCTTTCTCTATTTCGACTATAGGTTTTCGTAAAAACCCTATCTAACAGACGGATGTTAAGATAATCGTAAAGGGATTTTGATGTAGGAGTGTAAAGGTGTATGCATAGGTGAGAAAGGAGGAAGAAGATGAAGAGATTGAGAGGTTTCGTCTGGGTTTAACGAAGCTGTAATGTTATTACCTTTCTCATTTTCTCTATGCCATTGCTAAAAGCTTTTACATTATTTATATATTAATTATATTATTATTATATACAATGTATGTATCTGAAAATTTTTGGGAAAGAAAATCTAATGCCTTAATACGAAACCTTTTAATTAAGAAATAATGGAAAGGAATTGTTGACCAAAAAAAACTATATTAGTACTTTTTAATTAATTGATTACTTGTTCATGGAAAATCCTAAAATTTATCACTTTTATTTTACTTTTGTTTTTATCAAAAAAAAAAAAATTATCACCTTTTCATACGTACTTTTGATATCGGATTTTTTATCTATTTTTCGTTTTAAATAATTGATTACTTGTTTATAGAGAATCCTAAAAAATTTATCACCTTTTCATACGTAATTTTGAGATCAGATTTTTTAATCTATTTTACGTTTTAATTAATTTATTACTTGTTTATAGAGAATCCTAAAAAATTTATCACCTTTTCATACGTAATTTTGAGATCAGATTTTTTAATCTATTTTACGTTTTAATTAATTTATTACTTGTTTATAGAGAATCGTAAAAATTTTATCACTTTTTCATACGTAATTTTGAGTCTGGCGCTGGAGGATGGAGGATCTGGGAAAAGGGACGATCACGCTTGTCCCTTTCAAAAGCCACGTCAAAAACATTTGCAAAAGCTCTGTTTCTAACGTGATATCCTCCAACGATATCCTGAAAAAAGTTGTTTCCCACGTTGGGGTTGGGCTCATTGTTGTTGTCGTGCTCATTGTTGACGTCTCCACCCGACTCCACCTCATTGTTTTCATCTTGCTCATCGTTGACGTTGACGTTTCCATCCGGCTCCTCCTCATTGTTTTCATCATGCTCATCGTTGACGTTGACGTCTCCACCCAGCTCCTCATTGTTTTCATTGTGCTCATCGTTGTGTCCTCGTCCCAGTGTGTACTTGCGGGAACCGTGGATTTAAAACAAAACATAATGAAAATCTGAAATCCACTGGGAATTTCACAGCAAACGACGAAACAACGAGCCTCATACCTTGTGTTCTTCGCCTTGACGAATCTCTATTTTACGTTTTAATTAATTTATTACTTGTTTATAAAGAATCGTAAAAATTTTATCACTTTTTCATACGTAATTTTGAGATTTGATTTTTTATCTATTTTGTGTTTTGATTAATTGATTACTTGTTTATAGAGAATCCTAAAAATTTTATCACCTTTTTTACTTTTTCTTCCTAAAATAATTATTTTCAGAAATATTGTATTGCATTTTCCATATGTATTTTTGATTTTATATGAAGAGAGTTTTAGGTTTCTAAGAAAACGTGAGAATAACGATAGTTATTTCTAAAAGTTCATCATAATGCATGTTTAGGGTTTGAATCATCCTCTCTGTAGTGTTAAAAGAAATTATTGGAAATGATGAAAATAATTATTATTATTTAAGTTATTGTATTAAATGCAACTTTATGGATTTTTGATATTTTTGTGAAGAATTTTTTAGAATTTTAAAAGAAAATATGAGAATTACGTGATATAATGGCGGTTACATCTAAAAGTTTGAGTTCACCGGCTATATTGTTAAAGGAGATTATTAAAATCAACCGGTTATATTGAAATAATAATAATAATCATTAAAGCGGTTATAAATTATGGTTAATTGATAGTCTAGTGTTTTATATATGTATGAACCATAAGCAAAGTATGTTAGTATACTACTGATAAAATTACAAACTTAACCAACTAATGTTATTACTACTTTTTTCATTCTCTCTAAGCCATTGTTAAACAGACAGACGCTTATACATTATTTATATATTAATTATATTATTATTATTATTATTATATGCATTGTATTTGTCTGAATTTTTTTGGAAAAACATTTAATGCCTAATACTAAACCTTTTAATTAAGAAATAGAAGAAAAAAATTGTTGACAAAAAAAAACTATATTGCAATTTAATTAATTGATTACTTGTTCATGGAAGATCCTAAAATTTATCACTTTTTTTTATTGCAATTTAATTAATTGATTACTTGTTCATGGAAGATCCTAAAATTTATCACTTTTTTTTTCTTTTGTTCTTATTAAAACTATTGTTTTTTTGTCATGTATATTGTATTAGACACAATTTTATAGCAACTTTTCATACGTAATTTTGATATAGGAATTTTTTTTTTACTTTGCGTTTTAAATAATTGATTGCTTGTTTACGGAATACTAAAAGTTTATCACTTTTTTACTTTTTTCCTTAAAATATTTGTTCTAATATTGCACTTCATTTGTAATTTTAATTGTTTTATGAATTTTTTTTAAGAAAATGTGAGAATCATGTGGTACAACACTTATTTCTAAAAACTTATCATAGTTTATGTTTGGAGTTCTAATCATCATTGTTTATGTTTGGAGATCTAATCATCCCCTCCACAGTGTTAAAATAGATTACTAAACCAATTAATTATATTGAAAAACTAATAATAGTTTCTTAGACTTTTGAAAATATTTGTATCGAATACAACTTCATAGCACTATTCATATGTTTTTATATTTTTTGAAGAATTTTTTAGATTTTTAAAAGAAAACATGAGAATTACGTGATATAATAACGGTAACCTTCAAAAATTTATCATACCGTAGGTTTAGAGTTTGAATTCCATTCTCCACAATGTTAAAGTAAAGGTAACCTTCAAAAATTTATCATACCGTAGGTTTAGAGTTTGAATTCCATTCTCCACAATGTTAAAGAAGATTATTAAAGTCAACCGGTTATATCGAAATAATAATTATTATAATTCAGGAGGTTAATTTCCTTTAGAATTAAAAAAAACTATGGTTAATTGATAGTCTAGTGTTTTTTATAAGAACAGTAAGCAAAGTATATTAGTAATATACTGATAAAATTAACCGACAAATCTTTACCATAATTAATGCCAAACAACACATGTATTTATAGATTTATAATGTCAAGGAATAATAATCTAGATTTATAATGAAAAAACTATTATTCATTGACATTATAAATCTAGGAAAAAATAGTAAGGTGTGTATGGTAATTGTAAATTGGATTGTGCCATTTTTTAGTAAATGGATTCTGGACATGGTTCTCGAGAAGTAGAAAAATTGAATCATGTTAACATATTTATGTGTCTAATTTACTTCATACTTTATAGTGTTACTTTTTATTATCAGACAAATGCGTAGATCGAAAATAAATCCGAACTCTGGTTGAATACGCCAAATCCGAACACGATATGAACACTCTTTGTTTGAATTTTTTTATTTTCTCATCACAAAATTTTGATTGTGAAACACATCATGTAGACTTTTAAGTGTTGGCCTTGACTCTAGATAGTGGACTTATATTGGGCCGAAAACATGTAGACTTTTAAGTGTTGGCCTTGACTCTAGATAGTGGACTTATATTGGGCCGAAAATGGGCTTATTAAGATTGGGATGTTGTTTGTGCTGATTCTTTGTTCTCCTATATAGATCTCTGCATTCCTGTTTGTAATTTTTGTTTAGTGTTTACATTCATATCTTGAGAACTAGTGTGTTTTATTGTTTATTGTGTTTCGTCGTTTTATAATTTTTATACAAAATATAGAACTAATAATAAAAAGAAGAAGAGTTAAACAGATAAAACTATTACAAGACATGTCTTCAATATTAATCAGAATGATGTAAGGTACAAAGCTTAAAGATGTCGCTTCATGTTATTGCAGAGTTTTAAATGTGACACTTTTTTGTCTTACTCTGCCATTAACATTTCCTAATAGTGACGTATTACCTGTCTCACCCTTTTCATATTTCATCTTGTACATATGTTTATTAAATTTGGCACCAACAATATCGTATACAACTTATTAATATAATAGGTCTCACCCTTTTCATATTTCATCTTGTACATATGTTTATTAAATTTGGCACCAACAATATCGTATACAACTTATTAATATAATAGTTCAACATATATATTAATATTTCTACGTTCTGAATCAGACGTTCCAACATATATATTTAATATTTTTTATGAGTTTTATACTTTAATGTTTGTATCAAAAATATTTTTATATAATGCTATAAGAAAATAGTTATTGATATTATATTAAAGTGATGTCTCTGAGGTTTTTTTTTTTTTCA
>CM071718.1:17082522-17095196 GCA_036630335.1 Physaria fendleri | reverse complement strand
TCAATTGCAAGGCAAGTGCTACGCTGAAGTAACCAAACGAAGAAGAGGTCTAATACCAACCTGAGAGTCCACCTCATAGATAGTAACGACTCAGTAATAGTAACTTCATGAAAAATGAACAGGAACAAAAGCTTAACGGCGATCCATGCAAAAAAGATTTGGGGAAGAGAATTAGCTATAGGTTGACATCCGGTTACCAACTTTGAACATCATTATAGCCATCCCGCCATCAGAAACCTGAACCTAACTTCGAGAATAAGGTCGACACAGGGTTCGAGACCTGAGCCACTATCCAGATCAAGGTCGGGGTCGCTTTCAGAACTTAGCTCATGCCCGCTATTTTGGAGGTCAAATTCCAGGCTACATCTGTGTACTACGTGGGATGAGCAATTAGATAGTTTCATGGGTTGGTTTCCAAGGGTTCTCGTCGGGGTCTGGGGGCCCTGTGCTAGGGACCACTACGCCGACGAATCGGATGACTAAAGTTATTACAGCGGCATACGTTTGTCATAAAAAACCGCAAGGTTCCGTGCTTCTTAAAATTCCTAAGAGGGTAGTTTACGCCACCCCACTCGGTAGTAGGGTTAGGGCCTGCTTGTCATTGAGAGCGCCCGTCTGAATTCCTCGGGGAGTGACTGGCGTGGCAATTAAGACCTGTTGTGCAAATTGACATTCTGCGAATGGGTAGTCTGTTGTTTCCATTGCATTGCAGAAGGAGCAACATGTGTTTAAATTCAAGTTTCGTCGCAAGAAATTTTCACCCAATGAGAGAGAGAGAGTTCTTAAGTATTTTCCAAGAGAAAAACTTTGAGTTTTGGGGAGAGGGCCCAATTCCAGATGCCTTTTATCAGTTGCAACTGGTGTCGAGTGCAATATCGTCGCTCTATATCAGTTGCAACTGGTGTCGAGTGCAATATCGTCGCTCTAGTGGGCCTTCACGAAGTAACTAGATTTGGTTGAGTACAACCTATTTAGTGCTTCTGTCCATATGAAGGAGTTGGCGGCCTCCACTTTACTCGGCTTAGCATACATAATCTCTCACTATAAAGAGGGAATAAGTGCTTGAATTTATCCTCGTCCCATCAAAGATTTGGGAAGAGGAGATCCAAGACGAGTGGGTTATGGTCAGGTAGATTTGGCGGGCCCATTGAAGATGGCTGAGGTTGTTAGCCCAACCATGGGTAGCTCCAAAATTTTTTGAGGTTACCCTTACCGAATGCTCGGATGGTGTTACCTCGAAGTACCTCCACGCCTGCTAAAATGCTCTGCAAACCGCGGGAACATGAAAGTGTGGCATGCACTGTCCACAAGGGCTCTGAAGTACGTTATTTACCATAAAGAGTTTTACTCAGGAGGCAAGAAGGGTTTTTCAATAGTCTCCAAACTAGTTTTTCTAGGAGGGCGTCATTAAAGGCTAGGATTTTTAGAAAGCCTAGCCAATCCAGTGTTTTTGGTTTTTGGTTCTTGGTTCCAAGAGACCCATCACATCTTTTTTTCCAGTTATTATCCAGGTTTTACCAAAACCTTGTTAGGCCTGATTGGATGCATATATACAGGTTGACCGGTAGTTTGAAACATTGCATCAAATAGGTGTTAGGCCTGATTGGATGCATATATACAGGTTGACCGGTAGTTTGAAACATTGCATCAAATAGGTCGGTATTGCGGTGAGTAGAGTCATCTTCCTTGCTCCGGAGAGAAATTTGTTCGACCAAGAGAGCGTCATTTGCTTAATACGCTCTATGATGGAAGCAAACCGGTCTCTTTTCTTCTGTTCAAATGATTATGGAAATCCTAGATATTTGCCAAGTCCTACATCCTTCGTAATATCCAATGTGTGCTTAACCATTAGGATGGGTTTTGTAGAGAAGATTATGGACGATTTTCGATGGTTTAATGATTTGCAAGATATAAAGTTTAGAGATTACTCTTAATAATATCAAAATATAATAGAAAAAAAAGTTAGAAAAGTATAAAGATATCAAAATAGCAAAGGAAATACCAAATAGTACCTTGCAGGAGATAGAGCAAAATTGATTAGGATGATCTTGAATATATCTTTTACAAGTCACACTACCTTGCAGGAGATAGAGCAAAATTGATTAGGATGATCTTGAATATATCTTTTACAAGTCACACATGAAGCTCCATACTTTGATTTTGTTGAAGGTCTTGCATTTTCTACTTGTGGCCTTGGTCTCAAATGTATTGCCATTTCTCCATTTATTTTATATGTCTTTTTTGACACACAATTATTGCCAAACAATGTCATTACAAAACACAAATTAATTAGAGCAAAATAAAATTTATGAATGATTTAAGATATTAAGAACAAAACCTGAATCTCAGAACAGTCAAAGTAAGGTTGGATATGGTGGAGACGAAGAACATCTTGATAAACATATTTGCAGATCTGAAGACGACGATGAAGAGTATGAGCTTCTGACAGAACACAATGTTTGCACATTACGAGAATACAGTCAATGCAAAACACAACTCTCTCGTTTTTTCGAAGATTCTCATGATTCATACATTTCCCAAAGAACTCTGTGTTCAATAGTTTCATAATCCAATGTTGATCACTTCTTCCCTCCTCACTCTGCTACACATTTTTACTCAAATTTAGATTTGCAAAAAAAAACTTGATGGATTCATAGATACTTATATGAATCTAATTGGATTAAAATGATATAATACATAAAAAATCTGTAGAAATTTGAAACTTTATTGATTTTATAAGTAGATTTTACATATGAAGAAAATTAAAACTTGATCTAATTGCAACAAAAACAAAAACCAAAGTTAACAGCAATTGACTCTTGTCTGGAAAACTATGTATGAACTCAAGAAACCATAAATTTTAATTTAAGGATAGAACTTAATCATTATTTGTTCCCGATTAAATTTATATGAAACTTATTACCATGAAGAAATTAATAACAGGATAGACACATGAAAGTAATTAATCAAAAATATATAAAAGTTTACCTGATTCATTTTTGGGTATGAGAAATGATTAGTTCCTTTGAACGATCTGATGATAAGATGTTCAATTCTTCGATCAAAATAATCCAAAACTATGAAAAAATATTTAGGGCTCGAGGGGAAAAAGAGAAGCAGAGAAGAGAAAAGGCAGAAGACAGAAGTGATTTGTAGTGTAAATAAATAGTAGAGAAATGGAAATGAAATATTTGTTTAAAAATAATATTAGGAATGTTTTATGTAAATAAATAGTAGAGAAATGGAAATGAAATATTTGTTTAAAAATAATATTAGGAATGTTTTAATTAATTGTATATTGTGCTTTGTGAGAATAAAAATCGTATTTTGAAAATTGACTTTAAAATGATAAAAATTTACGGTCCACATAGTCAACAACTTTTGCGATTTTATACCCAAAAATGGGTTACATGTGCCTATTTTTAACAATTAACTCGAGTTATATGACAATGAGGGTGCTAAACGGTTGTCTTGAATCTTGAACAAAATGTTCCTCCTATATTTAATCCCAATTTTAGAATTCTATTTTACTTTTATGGTTCAACTTAGAATTATATCATTTTCCAATATAGTATACATAATATCTTAGCCAAATTAAAATGGAAGACTAGTTACTACTTGATGTCCACAAAACAAATATCTAAGACTAAACTAATTTCAAGCAAAAACTAAAGTTTAATCTCGAGTTTAGTATGATCTTATAATATTTGGAGAGTTTAATTTACAATAAATATTTTGTTTCTAGATTGTTACTAAAAAAAAAAAATATTAGTTTTTACTAAGATGTTACTAAAAAAAAAAAATATTAGTTTTTACTAAGAAAAAGTATTTAGATATTTTTAAATTTTTTTGGCAACAAGATAGTTTTAATTGTTGGGAGATTTTTCTGGATTTTATAATAACTTATAATTAAAAATTTTGAAACTTGTTATGAAATTAGATAAATTATTACTAAAAAATAATAATATTAGTTTTTACTAAAAAAAGTATTTAGATATTTTTTTGGCAAGAAGATATTTTTAATTGTTGTGAGATTTTTTTCTGGATTTTATAATAACTTATAATTAAAAATTTTGAAACTTGTTTATTAAATTAGATAAACTTGCTTATTTGGAATTTTACTAAAAAATAATTGGATAAAAATCAAATTTAGTGTGAAAAATAAACTGGCAATTTTAGAACATTAATTTAAGATATAAATTCAAATTTTAAAATATTTTAATTTAGGTATATTTTCTTTACTTTATTGTTTGAAAATATGTAGACGTTTTCATTTAAGGTATACAATGAAAAATGAATCTGTCTATTTTCTAATTTAATAGATATTAATTCATTTGTGTTCTGAAAATATTCAAACATTTTTACAGACAAATAAAATCGAAAAAGTAATTTTCATGTATTTATATAAAGTATTTCAAGATTAATATAATTAAGTGATTTTTTTAAGGAATATAGTTAAATTATAAGTATTATGTAAAAGATAAAAGAAAATCTATGTTGATAAAATTGATTGAAAAATATGTGGGTATCCATAATATCAAGTTCGATTCTTCGATAGATGAAAAAAGATATTTTTTTTGATATTTATATAAATTTATTCAAGTACGGGTTTAATATTTTTATACCGAATCTAGATTAGCTATCGAGTATTTGTTTTCTTTATCCTACTTATAACACTTAATTTAATATATAGATATGATGTTGAATATTAAACGAAATCTATTTGATGGTTTAAGTAGCTAAAACTAGCTAATAATCGTATATTTGATGAATTAGTTTTGTCGGATAAATCCATCCATTTTAAAGAATTATATAATTTATAAATATCTAAAATATTAATTGCATTAATTTAAATATCTAAAATATTATTATTTATAGTTATATTTTAGGTAATTTGAGATATTCACGAGTGTTAATTTATGTTTGTATTGCATCTGGTTATCGAAATTTAAGAAACAAAAATTCACAAATATAAATTGATTTCGATTTCTTATATTGGTTGGTTTCGAATCACATATCGGATATATATAAATTTTGCTCTCCCTATTAATAATAGTTATTTTATTATCTGAATAGAAAATAAATACTTTTTAGTATTATCTACGAATAATGGTTACTTTACAATTTGAACTAGATTTTGACCCGTGCTATATAACACGGATCCATATCTTTGTGAAATTTAAATTAGATTTAGTTTACTAAGTCCAGATAAAGAAATATTTAGCATTTTTATTTATATATGCATATATATACTTACAAGATGTAGGACTTCCTTCTTGAGCAATCTAATCTCTCGGGACCATACCTTTGAGCTTTGCTCTGTTTTAATTTTAAAGCTTCTTAACAAAAAAAAGAAACACAAATATGCTATTGGCTTTTGATAGTCTGAAAATTTTAACTGATTTAAATATGTTTGAGTTTTTTTTACATATATTAATTTTTTATTACGTTAGTAACTATTTCAATTAAGATATCTCCGTCATAACATGATTTGAGTTTAGTTTTATATTTAGAATAAATATTGTATAGAAGTTGTTCACATTCGATATAGAACCAATTAAAAAAATCAAACGCCAATCCGTAAAAATTTATATAAATATTCGAACAATATTTAAATATTTTGGATATATTAATCATCAACTCACTTACTAAAATGAAATGATATGTTCAAAGTATTAAATACGTCAAAATAACGAATTAAACAAATCTTAAATGTTCCAAAAGATATTCTTTTTTTTTCTATAATAAGTTTTCGGATATATAACGAAATGTTCAATAATACATGGAGCAATATTAAAGCCCATACATCAGTATTAAAACGTCAATAACGAATTACACAAATTTTAAATGTTAAAATAGATATATCTATTACAATATATATTAATATTTTCTATGACAATTAAATTAAATAACTAATTTGAATGTCAATAAAATAAAAATATTATATAAATTGGTTTATATTTACTTGAAAGTAAATAAGTTATTATATTTAATTTTAAAATACATGTTAAAATCAACATTTTTAATACATGACTTCTGAGACCCGATCCAAAACCAATAAACTATAAATCTAAATAATGAAGAGCGTGTTTTCATTTCAAGTTTTCAACCTTAATGAACATTCAACAATATTTTACGTCACATGTTTTCTATGTTGGATCCAGTTGAAAAGACCAAAATGTGAAATATTTCCACTAAGCATATTGCATATTTCTTTATTATCTCCGTCAAGACCATTGTAAAAGTTGGCAATTCGATTTCTAACGTCGATGACGTCTTTTTCTAATAGTTTGTGTAGATTTTTTTTCCGGAATTTTCATGTAGTTGAAATAAAATTGGTTTAAAATTTTAAAACTTTCAGACATCCATCTTTAATATAACCTTACTCGTAGTTTATATTTTTTTAAAAAAAATAGATCCCAACACAATAAAAAAAATCAAAAAGATTCGGTGATAATATATGTCATATCCGAAATACTTGAAATCTAAAGTATTCGATGCAAAATCGATCCAAAACCCGAAAACGCAAGAACTTCTTATAAATAATATCTTTTAATTGTCTATTGCATAGATGACCAATCTTAATCTATCTAGGCTTAAGATGTAGTAAAACAACTATCTTGATCATTACCCGTGATAAACACGAGTTATTTTCATTTTAATATAATTATGAAAAAATTGTAAATAGATATGATGTTTGTAAAGATATTTGAGATTCTATATCTGATTAGGAAACCATTCCAAAAAGAAAATCTGAACACGAACTAAAGTGTTTTTTTTTTTTTGTATCCAATAATCAAACTCAAATTAGAACTGAATTCAAATCCCATAAATAGCAAAAAAATAACTTTAGATTTATAATTAATTAAATATTTAATTTTAATTGATTATCTCACATTTACAAACTATATCAACTGTAAAAAATGATCTAATTTATTTAACGAATAAAAACATTTGGCACTCTTACAAAGCCAGACATTAGCCCAGACAAGCAAAGTTTGGGCTTGTAGTCTTCAACGATTTTTGTGCTTAAGCGATCATATTTTATCCAAAATTTTCAGTTAGTCTCAGTTAGTCTAGTGATATATTGTATTTTTTTAATTATTATTCAGTATTTACTTTGATCCTCCAATCACATAATCTTTTCATTTATTTTTTTTATTAGGTTTATCTTTTTACTTATGGTCTTATTTTTTTTATGGACCGACATTATACTTGTTAATACCTGAAATATCCAAAAAGTTTGAACAATTTTGTCTATATTATTTTGTATAAAGTCAAAGAACCAATTTATATAAATTCATGAACATTATCTTTTATCATATGCCTTAATAACCGAACTGATATCTGTGTGTAACCGAAAATATATACATTCTTACACCTATTTTATCAAATCCAAATCCGATATCCGATTATTAAACAATTATTCAAAAAATTATTTTATCATGATTAATTAGATATTTATAGACTTAAACACTTATTCATAAATATTCTTTTTTCAGTAGTAAAAATATGCATCTTTTTATATAAACAGGGGTTTTCGTAATTAGATTTTCTAAATATCAAATATTTATTATAATATTTTCAAAAATGAATATATCTTCTATTTCAATTACCAATAATTTAAAATTAAAATTTGTAATAATTATTATTATTTTCATGTGGTGAATGAATGATTAAATTATGAACGTGTTTTTTTTGGTCGGCCAATTATGCACGTGTAGTTTATAAATAATAATATCTTTTAGTCTATATAAAATTAATAAAATAATTTTAAAACAATATAACCTATTTCGAATTAAAAATTATAATAATTTTCAGTATGAAACATAAACGTATTTCTAATTATAAATTGATTTTATTTTTTTAATTAAAAATTCTTTAAACCCACAAAATCTAACAACAACTATTTTTAGTAAGATAAAAATAAATAATTTTATTTACAAAGGCAATCACATGTAATAATCTCAAAAACGAAGTCTACCTCAAAATCACACTTCTCAAATACTATATAGATAGATAGATATAATATAACTAGGTATCGATAAACTAGTGCGAAACACGGGTTTGATAATTAATTAGATAATACAAAATATATTGATTCATTAATTTTTACATGACAATGGTTTTTTTTAACATATTTTTAGTTTTTCTATAACCATTTTTTTAACTTAAATTTGTAATTTGGTATTCAAGAACTATTATGCAATAATGGATGAAAGTGTACTCGACTTATTTTCTATTTATGTTCTTGACATCAATATATTTATTTTACTATATTTTCGTATGATAACTGATAACGCAGATGAATTCACAATCAGCGTAGAAACACGAAATCAATGAAACCCAAAACTAATTCCAACTTAAATCAAAATTTTGAATTTTTGTTTTACAGAAATTAAGATCTGAACACTTCAATGAAAAGAAACACAAATACTCAATCCTCACAAGAAGTCGCATCAAAACAAAGCTAACGATTCACCACACATTCTCTGTGATCAGTAATCGCACATCGTTCCTCTTAAGACCAAGTTCACAACATCTGAAATTGCAATCTCCAAAAAAGCTCAACATTCCACGATTCCAGCTCTCGATTTTATATCCTCGAGCTCAATCTCTATCATTGAAGCTTTTAGATCAACATCAGAAAAAGTAATTCTGCAACTTCAACTTTTACGATCCAAGCTTTCGTTCTTTTTATCCTCAAGCTTGATCTTGCACTGTTGAAGTCTTTACCTCACTTTTCCACCGTTGGATTAAGATTCGTTCTTTTTATCCTCAAGCTTGATCTTGCACTGTTGAAGTCTTTACCTCACTTTTCCACCGTTGGATTAAGAAACCTGTCATTAATTCTCTAACAGATTCTTAAAACCAGCTTAACAACTAATTAACCAATTAGTCAACACAAGTCAACAAACTAAAACATTCACAATCTCCCCTTTAACTAAGATTGATAAACCAAGCAACATTTGTTTACACAAAAGAACCAGACAAGCACACCCAGTTTTAACAAAAAGGTTTTTAAAATCCTAACACAACCAATCACAGAACTCAACACATTACAAAAACTAACAATCACTGCTCCCCCATAACAGAGACTCCCCCAAAATCAACTTGACTTTAAAAACAGCAACACATTTGAATCAACTTGACTCTTCTTCAGCAAACATCAATACCAAGATGGACAGAACTCTTAAACTCAAACAGCAAACAGCAAACAGCTACTCAAACATCAATCAGCTTACTCTCTTGGATCATTTCGTCCATAATAGTAACCAGTCTCCCTCTGCTTGGTTTACAATGTTAGTTCAAAAAAAAACTTGAAGGAATGAATACTATGAAAATGTAAACTATGAACGTTGAATAAAACTGTATAGTGCTCACATGTTTGAAGTCAGCTTCCAAAGATACTCCCAATTTATGTTCAGAAGGTACTACTTCTAGAAGATCCTCTTGATTGGAACGAATGTCAACTTTGAACTACTTGGGTCCTTTAAAACTCCTGTACCTTAGTGATGAGAGATGGAAAAGGTAACAACTTCTTGCGTTTCACTGCCCCAAACTTAAATTTCTTAGCAGTGCTTACAACCTGGTCATAGACAAATTTCCCTAGATTACGTTCCTTCTTTTTCCATAGCTTGTAACAAGGCTTTGCTCTCTTCTCTTGATTTCTGGTAAGGGAGACAATCCTTTGTCTTCTTCTTCTTCTGAGAAATATGAAAGATCTTCAACCATTTGAATCAGTAAGAGTTGGAGGAGCTGAAACTTTAACCTTTTTCGTTGATTTTGGCTTAGCTTCTGACTTCGATTTTCCTTGAGATTTTGATGTTTCTATAGCTGCTGGAGACTGTACTGAGACTTCATGAGACTTTGAACTTCCACATTGTACCAGAGGTTCAGGCAATGCACGAATCAGAGAAACTGATTTAACCTGGTTCGAGATTCTCATCGGAAGACTCATCGATAAGGTGAGGACAAAAAGGATATGAATCCTCAACGTTGTCTTTTTCTTTAGACAGAAGGAACAGATGCTGTTTGAGGCCGAGAACGACGCTTCAAGAATTCAGGAGAAGCTTTCTCTTTAGGAGGATCCATGGCAAGCACAAAATTTGTGAATCCCTCTCTAACAACCGAAGCGAATAACCAAGTGTGAGGAGTGATTGTTCAGAAATAAACACTGAGTCTGATGTATCAAACGAGTAAGAAGAACCACAGACACGATAAAATACACATATCATCTATACTAACATCACTTCATTTTTAAATTTAAAGTACATTTTAAATTTAAAGTACATGTACACTCAGAGCTTGCTTGTTCTGACAACTCCCTACTGATATTATCTGAGCACTAAGGATCTTTTCTTGTCTGATTTCTTTGAGATCATTGAAGTACTGAATAAAATGAAACTTCGATAGATACTTTGGATAGCCAATGATTTTGAATATGCGATCTAATCACTCATCAAGATTACTTAAACTTCATAAGCCCTGGTAAAATAGCTTTTTCCGAGCCGGGTAGCTGTCATAATACAATCTAACTTAGCTAGCTTCACATCTAAGAATCTTTACCTCTTGATTGGCGATTTTACATACACTTTCTGTTGGACCAACTATCCATTTTCGACATAAACTAATAAGACTGCTTATCCATCTGGGTAGTGATATGCCTAGGATTTTATGCATTCTAACGTTGTATTTTGCAGGCATTCTATATACTTTTGTGCACTTTAGGAGTCTTTTACAGGTCAGAACATGGCCAAGAGAAAGACATTGCTGCATGGAGCTGAAGAGAGGAAAGGAAGTAAACTGTACAGATCCGGAGCATAGTTCGACCGAATTGGCTTTTAGTTCGGTCGAACTGGGGAGATATTCGCCCATAGGCAACCTCTCAAACTAGCCCGCAAAAAGAAGTTATTGGCGGGTTTGCATTTGATATGACTCTTGAGGCTAAATCCTGTTGTTATTTGTGCTGATGATCAGAATGCTAGTTAAAGGAGAGATTTTCATCCATGCACGAAACCACGAAAATCTATTTAGTGGATTGGCAAACCCAAAAAGGACTATTCTGTCGCCTACACCGAACTTAATCATCTTGATTTGGGGCTTGAGATACACAGGATACAACGCCTTTAAAAGGAGTCACTACAAGGTCTATCCAAGTAAGTTCTAGGAAAGGAATTAGCTCTCCCTCCCTTCAAATTAGAAAAGGATAGAAATGTTGTAAGGTTGGATAGAGGTACTTTAAGGAAAAGGCATAAGGCAACGGCGTAAACCGTTAGTTGCAAATGTCTAATTGACCTGTCCGTAATTAGAGAAAGGCCAAAAGCCAATCTCTAAGAAGGAATGGACCTTGGATAGCCTTGAGACTGCAGAGAATCCGACAGAGTAAGTTTTTGAGTCTAGTGATCGATACTCCCAAGTTAAAGAGCACACCTTAGATTGAACAAATGAGATGAATAATAGCCTGAAGTGAGAAAGGGATTGAGCAGTGAAAAGAAGGAATGGACCTTGGATAGCCTTGAGACTTCAGAGAATCCGACAGAGTAAGTGCTTGAGTCTAGTGATCGATACTCCCAAGTTAAGTAGCACACCTTAAATTGAACAAATGAGATGAATAGTCTGAAGTAAGGTGCGCCAAGAAACGACATAGAATAATAAGTGGGAGTAGGACGTGATCATCCGGACTTTAAGTTAAGTAGCACACCTTAAATTGAACAAATGAGATGAATAGTCTGAAGTAAGGTGCGCCAAGAAACGACATAGAATAATAAGTGGGAGTAGGACGTGATCATCCGGACTTTGCTGGCAAGTATGACATTTCTACTTAGCACAACTCTGGCACAAAAGCTTTCCTTCCTTGAGGACAAGCAAAGATTAGAGTCTGGGGAAATTGATATGCCTAGGATTTTACTCATTCTAACGATATATTTACAGGCATATTATATCCTTTCTGTGCATATAGGAGTCTTTTTACAGGTCAGCACGTGGCCAAGATAAGACTTTACATGATGGGAGCTAAAAGAAAGAAAGAAACCAGATCGTGCAGCTTCGAAGCATAATCCGACCGGATTGGATATTTATCCGGTCGAACTACCAGGCAATCCGCCCGTAGGCGAGCTCACGTACAAGGCAGAAACTTAAGGTTCATGCGGATGATTTTCGGCACCCATCGACGGTCGGATTCTCACAGAATTCGACCGGATCAGAGAATGAAGAATTATACGGAAAAGACCCGATCCGACCGGACTGGAGTCTTATCCGGTTGGATTGGCCAGCGTAACAAGATTTCCTTTTTGGCGCAAGACAATTCTTCTTTCCCTAATTTCCTTTTCTATCCCTATTCTACTTTATTATAAAAAAGACTTCTATTGTTAAGAAGCAGACATCTTGATTTACGTTTTCAACAACAATTTATTTTTGGGAGAGGAATTTCTTTGTAATTCTGAACCCTAGTTTCCTTCAATTGTAATCTGAATTCAGTTTTCTCATGATGATTTTCTAGAATCCGACAGAGTAAGTGCTTGAGTCTAGTGATTGATACTCCCAAGTTAAAGGGCACACCTTAGCTTCAACAAATGAGCTGAATAGTCTGAAGTAGAGTGAGCCAAGAAGTGACATAGAATAATAAGTGGGAGTAGGACGTGATCATCCAGACTTTTACAAGCGATTATGAC
>CM071718.1:17066647-17076785 GCA_036630335.1 Physaria fendleri | reverse complement strand
TTTTTTTTTTTTAAAAAAAAAAAAAAAAAAAAAAAAAAAAAAAAAAGTAATAATTTATCTAATTTCATAACAAGTTTCCAAAATTTTAATTATAATAAGTTATTATAAAATCCATAAAAATCTCACAACAATTAAAACTAACTTACTGCCAAAAAAAAAATTAAAACTATCTAAATACTTTTTCTTAATAAAAACTAATATTATTATTTTTTTAGTAACAATCTATAAAACAAAATATTTATTATAAATTAAACTTTCTAAATTATTTATAGATCATAATAAACTCGAGATTAAACTTAGGATTTAACTTTAAATTAGTTTAGTCTTAGATGTTTGTTTTGGAGACATCAAGTAGTAACTAGTCTTCCCTTAAGGATTTGAATTTGGCTATGATATTATGTATACTATATTGGAGAATGGTATATACTATATTGGAAAATGATATAATTCTAAGTTGAACCAAAAAAAGTAAAATATAATTCTAAATTTGATAAATTTGGTAGTAAATATAGGAAGAACATTTTGTTCAAGATTCAAGACAACCGTTTAGCACACTCATTGTCATATTAATCGATTTAATTTGTTAAGACAACCGTTTAGCACACTCATTGTCATATTAATCGATTTAATTTGTTAAAATTAGTCACACGTAACCCATTTTTGGGTATAAAATCGCAAAAGTTGTTGACTATGTGGACCGTAAATTTTTAACATTTTAAAGTCAAATTGGATTTTTATTGTCACATGTAATTGACTATTTCTCACAAAACACAATATACAATTAATAAAACATTCCTAATATTATTTTTAAACAAATATTTCATTTCCATTTCTCTACTATTTATTTACACTACAAATCACTTCTGTCTTCTGCCTTTTCTCTTCTCTGCTTCTCTTTTTCCCCTCGAGCCCTAAATATTTTTTCATACTTTTGGATTATTTGATCGAAGAATTGAACATCTTATCATCAGATCGTTCAAAGGAACTAATCAGTTTCTGCCCAAAATGAATCTGGTAAGAAAACTTTGTATATTTTTGATTAATCAATTTTCATGTGTCTATCCTGTTATTAATTTCTTCATAGTAATAAGTTTCATATAAATTTAATCGGGAACAAATTATGATTAAGTTTTATCCTTAAATTTAAATTTATGCTTTCTTGAGTTCATACATAGTTTTCCAGACAAGAGTCAATTGCTCTTAACTTTGGTTTTTGTTTGTGTTGCAATTAGATCAAGTTTTAATTTTCTTCATATATAAAATCTACTTATAAAATCAATAAAGTTTCAAATTTCTACAGTTTTTTTTTCTGTATTATATCCTTTTAATCCAATTAGATTCGTATAACTAACTATCTATGAATCCATCAAAAAATTTTGCAAAATCTAAATTTGAGTAAAAATGTGTAGCAGAGTGAGGAGGGAAGAAGTGATCAACATTGGATTATGAAACTATTGAACACAGAGTTCTTTGGGAAATGTATGAATCATGAGAATCTTCGAAAAAACGAGAGAGTTGTGTTTTGCATTGACTGTACTCTCGTAATGTGCAAACATTGTGTTCTATCAGAAGCTCATACTCTTCATCGTCGTCTTCAGATCTGCAAATATGTTTATCAAGATGTTCTTCGTCTCCACCATATCCAACCTTACTTTGACTGTTCTGAGATTCAGGTTTTTGTTCTTAATATTCTTAATCATTCATTAAATTTATTTTGCTCTATTAATTTGTGTTTTGTAATGACATTGTTTGGCAATAATTGTGTGAAAAAGACATATAAAATAAATGGAGAATGGGCAATACATTTGAGACCAAGGCCACAAGTAGAAAATGCAAGACCTTCAACAAAATCAAAGTATGGAGCTTCATGTGTGACTTGTAAAAGATATATTCAAGATCATCCTAATCAATTTTGCTCTATCTCCTGCAAGGTATTATTTGGTATTTCCTTTGCTATTTTGGTAGCTTTATATTTTTCTAACTTTTTTCTATTATATTTTGATATTATTAAGAGTAATCTCTAAACTTTATATCTGGCAAATGATTAAACCATCGAAAATCGTCCATAATCTTCTCTACAAAACCCATCCTAATGGTTAAAGACAGTGCTAAGCCAACATTGGGTATTGTGAAGGATGTAGGACTTGGCAAATATCTAGGATTTCCATAATCATTTGGACATAAGAAAAGAGACCGGTTTGCTTTCATCATAGACCGTATTAAGCAAAGGACGCTCTCTTGGTCGAAAAAATTTCTCTCCGGAGCAGGGAAGATGACTCTACTCACCGCAATACCAACCTATTGGATGCAATGTTTCAAGCTACCGGTCAGCCTGTATATATGCATCCAATCAGACCTAACAAGGTATTGGTAAAACCGAGATAATAACCTGGAAAAAAAAAGATGTGATGGGTCTCTTGAAATCCTAGCCTTTAATGACGCCCTCCTAGAAAAACTAGCTTGGAGTCTGTTGAAAAACCCTTCTTGCCTCCTGAGTAAAATTCTTTATGGTAAATAACGTACTTCAGAACCCTTGTGGACAGTGCATGCCACGCTTTCATGTTCCTGCGGTTTGCAGAGCATTTTAGCAGGCATGGAGTTACTTCGAGGTAACACCATCCGAGCATTCGGTAACGGTCACCTCAAAAAAATTTGGAGCTACCCATGGTTGGACTGACAACCTTAGCCATCTTCAATGGGCCCGCCAAATCTACCTGACCATAACCCACTCGTCTTGGATCTCCTCTTCCCAAATCTTTGATGGGACGAGGATGAATTCAAGCACCTATTCCCTCTTTATAGTGAGAAATTATGTATGCTAAGCCGGGTAAAGTGGAGGCCGCCTAAGCCGGGTAAAGTGGAGGCCGCCAAATCCTTCATATGGACAGAAACACTAAATAGGGTGTACTCCACCAAATCTGGTTACTTCGTGAAGGCCCACTACAGCGACGATAATGCACTCGACATCATTTGCAACTGGATAAAAGGTAATATTTGAAATATATTATTTTGGAAGTTTTTTTTTGTTAGATATACCAGGGATACAAGTTCATTATCGTCGCTCTGGAATTAGGCCCTCTCCCCAAAACTCAAAGTTTTTCTCTGGAAAATACTTAAGAACTCTCTCTCATTGGGTGAAAGTTTCTTGCGAAGAAACTTGAATTTAAACATTTGTTGCTCCTTCTGAAATGCAATGGAAACAACAGACTACCCATTCGCAGAATGTCAATTTGCACAACAGGTCTAAATTGCCACGTCAGTCACTCCCCGAGGAATTCAGACGGGCGCTCTCAATGACAAGCAGGCCTAACCCTACTACCGAGTGGGGTGGCGTAAACTACCCTCTTAACACGGATTTGCTGGGAATTTTAAAAAGCACGGAACCTTGCGGTGTTTTATGACAAACGTATGCCCGCTACTGATATAATAACTTTAGTCATCCGATTCTTCGGCGGAGTGGTCCCTAGCACAGGGCCCCTAGACCCCGATGAGAACCCTTGGAAACCAACCCATAAAACTATCTAATTGCTCATCCACGTAGTACACAGATGTAACCTGAAATTTGACCTCCAAAATAGCGGGCATGGGCTAGGTTCTGAAAGCGACCCCCGACCATGATTTGGTTAGTGGCACAGGTCTCGAATACTGTGTCGACCTTATTCTCGAAGTTAGGTTCAGGTTTCTGATGGCGGGATGGCTTTAATGATGTTCGAAGTTGGTAACCAGATGTTAACCTATAGCTAATTCTCTACCCCAAACCTTTTTTGCACGGATTGCCGTTAAGCTTTTGTTCCTGTTCATCTTTCATGAAGTTACTATTACCGAGTCGTTATGTCTCCTTATCTATGAGGTGGGCTCTCAGGTTGGTATTAGACCTCTTCTTCGTTTGGTTACTTCAGCGTAGCACTTGCCTTGCAATTGATCTTCTTCGTTTGGTTACTTCAGCGTAGCACTTGCCTTGCAATTGATTTGCTTCAGAGGTTCGTTCTAAGCCGAGTAAAGTGGTGGCCGCCAAATCCTTCATATGGACAGAAACACTAAATAGGGTGTACTCCACCAAATCTGGTTACTTCGTGAAGGCCCACTAGAGCGACGATAATGCACTCGACATCAGTTGCAACTGGATAAAAAGTAATATATTTGAAATATATTATTTTGGAAGTTTTTTTTTGTTATATATACCGAGGATACAAGTTCATTATCGTCGCTCTGGAATTGGGCCCTCTGCCCTCAAAGTTTTTCTCTACAAAATACTTAAGAACTCTCTCTAATTGGGTGAAAATTTCTTGCGAAGAAACTTGAATTTAAACATTTGTTGCTCCTTCTGAAATGCAATGGAAACAACAGACTACCCATTCGCAGATGTCAACTTGCACAACAGGTCTGAATTGCCACGTCAGTCACTCCCCGAGGAATTCAGAGGGGCACTCTCAATGACAAGCAGGCCTAACCCTACTACCGAGTGGGGTGGCGTAAACTACTCTCTTAACATGGATTTGCTGGGAATTTTAAAAAGCATGGAACCTTGCGGTTTTTATGACAAACGTATGCCCGCTACTGATGTAATAACTTTAGTCATCCGATTCTTCGGCGGAGTGGTCCCTAGCACAGGGCCCCTAGACCCCGACGAGAACCCTTGGAAACCAACCCATAAAACTATCTAATTGCTCATCCCACATAGTACACAGATGTAGCCTGGAATTTGACCTCCAAAATAGCGGGCATGGGCTAGGTTATGAAAGCGACCCCCGACCTTGATCTGGATAGTGACACAGGTCTCGAACACTGTGTCGACCTTATTCTCGAAGTTAGTTTCAGGTTTCTGATGGCGGGATGGCTTTAATGATGTTCGAAGTTGGTAACCAGATGTTAACCTATAGCTAATTCTCTTCCCCAAACCTTTTTTGCACGGATTGCCGTTAAGCTTTTGTTCATGTTCATCTTTCATGAAGTTACTATTACCGAGTCGTTATGTCTCCTTATCTATGAGGTGGGCTCTCAAGTTGGTATTGGACCTCTTCTTCGTTTGGTTACTTCAGCGTAGCACTTGCCTTGCAATTGATTTGCTTCAGAGGTTCGTTACTTCAGCGTAGCACTTGCCTTGCAATTGATTTGCTTCAGAGGTTCGTTCTTGTTGATTGGAAGAAGGTTGTTTTTAATTGGTTGTGTGAGGTGTTAGTATGACCAGATCTTCTCTAGAGGTTCGTTCTTGTTAACTGAAGAAGGTTGTTATTATTTGGTTGTGTGAGGTGTTAGTATGACCAGATCTTCTCTAGAGTGCTAGTGGGATATCATAGTTTTTGCGGTCTCATGATAGAATTTCCTGGTTCGTTGATGTTATGTCTCTCAATTCTCTTGGTTTTCTTTTGGTATTTGGGGATAGACCACTTCGTCTTTGCTGTTTCTAGGGTGAAAGCTTCCAATGGAAGGACTTCTCGCTCCCTTTTCACTATTCTGGTTCTCTTTCTAACTTTCTCGTGCCTTTGTTGATCTCTTATTCTCTTATCCTCAGGATTATTTCACTTATTTTTCTCTACGATTGTCGCGATTAGTATCTTGCTTGGGAGAAATGTTCTTTGCTTTCATGTTTTTATTGATTCTTGGCATAATTATTCTTGACTAATATTTACCACTTATCCAAAAAAAGGTTTCAAAGTAGTCTTGAAATACTAAAAACATGGAGATATGGGCGATTAAAAATAAACTCATTTTCAACAATACATTTTAATGTTTATATTTTAATATTTTCTTTATGTTTTTTGTTTGTAGATATCAAACCCTTTGGAAAAGTATGAATTTTGTTTTTATCCTAGAGTAGAACAAAGTGGTTCGGAGACTGAACACTCGACTCAAGAAGCAAGTTTTGAAGAGAAAAAATCGAGCACATCATCACTCACCAATGAATCAGAAGACTCTGAAACTAAGAAGAAGTCAATGAGAACAAAG
The DNA here is from genome assembly GCA_036630335.1 of Physaria fendleri. Taxonomy (NCBI): domain Eukaryota; kingdom Viridiplantae; phylum Streptophyta; class Magnoliopsida; order Brassicales; family Brassicaceae; genus Physaria; species Physaria fendleri. The sequence continues at coordinate 17,070,839 of CM071718.1, read as the reverse complement.
AAGAGAACATTCAAACGAAAAGGAAATTCTCGAAGATCTCACATTTGTTAATGCTTTTTTTTTAAAGAAGAGAACATTCAAACGAAAAGGAAATTCTCGAAGATCTCACATTTGTTAATGCTTTTTTTTTATTGGTTTTTGTCGTCAAATCCACACATTATGTTCATTTTCTCTTTGGTTAGATACTATATCCAGTATAAATATTTAATAAGTTTACATTGGATAAAATGCAATTATAATTAGGATGTTTTTTCACATCAAAAGGAATTTATAAGGATTTTATTAAAGAGCAGGACAGATTATGGAACAAAAGATTTATATCAAAAGATTTATAAGGATTTTATTAAAGAGCAGGACAGATTATGGAACAAAAGATTTATTTAGAATTCTTTGCAAAGTGGGATACAATAGCTGGTTATTCAGATGACAAAACAAAAAGGTTATATAAAGACCAATCAATCCCATAGTGATGTTGTAAAATAATCATTATAATAACGTGTAATGGGCCAAAGATATTTGTCGCCAGTTTTGTATTCAACAAATATAAAGTAAAAAGGGAAAAAAAAAAAAAGAATATAATAATTTTAGAAACGATCTAAACAAAAATTTAAAAGTTGTTAAATAATATATAATCCTAGTCTTGTGGCTGGATCACTGTTATTGATAATTGTTGACGCGTTGTTTAAATAAAAATAAATTTCAATCATAAAAAAAAAAAAGAAAAAAAAAAAGAAGAATGATGGTCATAATGTTTTGGCAGCAAAATCCACTTTAGAAAATTAGAATATTAGAAAATTAGAATATCTAAAATATAAGTAAAAGTAATGAAAAAAATCAATTTAATAAATGGATATGATTATGGCAGACAAAAAGTAAAGAATAAAAGAGAATGTTGTGAAGCCAATTGGAGGATATGACAGATTTATAACTGTATCAGACGAGAGAGTACTACATCAATTGATAAAATAATGCATGTTGTTCTTTCTAATCTCAATGTTATGCATGTTGTTCCATCTGTCTCTCTCGTTTTTCATGACTAGGCAGAACATGTCATCTAACTTTGATAAGGTTTTGTTACACGTCATGTAATTCACTTACTTTTGAGATGATAAATATAGTTGTGTTCGTCTGAAAACAGTGAATATGATAAATAAGCGAACAAGATCATCCATGTTTTTTAAATTAAATATAGTTGTGTTCGTCTGAAAACAGTGAATATGATAAATAAGCGAACAAGATCATCCATGTTTTTAAAATCGTCGTTTTATCGCAAACCAACGTTTTATATATAATATTTACGATAAAAATAAGCAACATGTTTTTTTATAAATAAATTATATTATATTTGTTACATATAGATGTTTGTATCAGATGATTTGCGTATTGGACTTGTTCTTTTTTTAGGCCATAGGCATATTTGAAGTGTTGTGGTCCGTTACCTCTCTTGCTGTCAGGCCCAATTTCCCTCTCTATTTAAATGTCTCGTCTTTTGCAGAGTCGTTAGTTCTTTTAAAGGAAGTTAACAGAAGAGAGAGAGAATACAAAGATAGAGAGATATCTTTTACCTTTTCTTCTCTTAAAAAACTCTATTTATTTTGTATCCGATTCACCTCGCCGAGAGGATTCATAGTGAGTGGATTGAGAACACTTTGTTCTCCCCAGACGTAGTATTTCAGTACTAACTGGGTTACCAAATCGTAGTCTCTTTTTCTTTTCTTTTCTGCAAGAAAATCAAGTACATCAATCAAGAGCATAGATTGATCAAAACCTGATCGATTTTGAACTCAAAAACCAACAGTTTGTGACGCATTTATAATAGATATGTATTTGTATTTGTGAAAAATATGTATTTGTAAAAAATATGTATTTGTGACGAATTTGTGACACCAATAATATTTGTGATGAAAAACAATATTTTCCAATAATTTAATTATAAAACTGAAATTTTTAAATAAATTAAACAATAAAAATTATAACTCAAAGATATAAACGAAAAATTAAACAGTTGATGAAGAACATGAAAAATATCTTTTATGGTGTCTTTCATGTTTTCATGAACATTCATATCTATAATCTTTATATAAAAATGAGTGATTCCTAATGTTTTATCTACTTAAAAAACTGTGCTTTGCTTATTGAAATTTAGGGTTTTATTACAAATTTTCTCATATGTAATGATCAGATATGAATCTAACAGACAAATTGTCGTTGATGATCACGATAATACAATGACTCGCATAAAATTTAACGAGTACATCTACCAATTCCGGTCAGAATTTGCACGGTTACCTTCTATTTCTATATTAAAATCTCTTGTTAAATTATCCTAATTCATATATATATAGAAAATCAAGACAAGTTCAAAAGATAAACAACCCAGTATATTGAAGACTCAAAGACTCTAAGAGAAACAAAGGGTATTGAAGACTCAAAGATTCCAAGAGAAACAGAGGGTTTCACTTCTCCAAGGAAAATATCTTCTTCTCACGCAAAGTGTGTGACAAACAACATACAGCTGGAAAATCGTTTTGCTGCGTTAATGATAGAGTGACGTGGCAAGTTTGTTACGATTTCATTGTGTGTTTTGCAGCTTTTATATTCGACTGTTCATTCATTGTAAATAGTGAGCTAAGATAATGAAAATTCTTCTTATTCCTTATTCTCTCTGATATTCCTCTGCTTACACAAAGACATCAAAAAATTTAAGACATTTTTTTAATCAAATATATGGAAGTTTATAATTTTTTGAAAGCATTTTTAACTCATTTTTTAAAGTTTGTATATGTTTTTCAAAGGCGTCAAAAAGGTATATTGTATAAATATTTTTTATAAGTAATATCTTTTTCTATAGTATTATTATTTATAAATTTCTAATAAATAAAAAGACAATTTTTCCAGCACATCCAAAAATATTGGACTAGTCATGCAGCAGCGAACCGTCAAATAATCAGTACAAAAGATGAGTTCACAAATTCTTTTTTATTTTATTTTAATTTTTGACTTTTACTAACACATTTCTACACAATTCTGAGGTTCGTCGCAAATTTGTTATGGTTTAATGTTCGTTGTTTTTTTGTCGATAATATTTTGTAAATAACAGTGACCGTCACAATTTTGTAACAATACTTAATTTAATACTTTGAACCATATGGTTGGCTTCATCGTTCATCTCAACCATTTCTTCTTAGCAACGGATCTCTAAGATATTCCTTCTGTATTCGGGTGTGTGATGCTGAGTAGTGATGATTTGCAGCAATTGGACTCTTGTCTGAAAATTATATATGAGTTATACGAAGAAACCATAACTTTGGATTTAAGGGATCTCTTGTCTGAAAATTATATATGAGTTATACGAAGAAACCATAACTTTGGATTTAAGGGATAAAACTTTATCACTATAATGAATTTTGTTCCCAATTAAAAAAAAAATTTGAAATTGATTACGATGAAGAAATTAAAAATAGGATATACACAATGACAAAAATATGATGGTCGTCACAAATATCTCGCTATTATTAAATATATCTTATGTGTATAAAACCAACTGTATCTTTTTCTCATTTCTTGAACACTTTTTCAAATTATTTAAAACTATTGTTGAATCGTCGTTTAGTTAAGTTCTCGCCTTAGTTCACCTCATACTAAGTTCTTGCAAATGGAAAAACATGAAGAAAATTTTTTAGATATTGATTTAGGGACTTATTTATGTTTTTTTAGAATTAGCAAGTTTTTATCAAATTAATTTAGGGATTGGTTTATGAGTTTAGTTAAGAGATATGTAATAGATATATGTACTTAAAGTTAAAGATTGATTAACGGGTGTTGGTTTTGATATTTTGAAAGAACTTTAAAGATTTTTAAATCATGAAGATTATTTTAGTGTTAGTGAATTAAGAGTTTTAAGAACTTTATAAAAGTTTGGTATTATTTGTTTATGCATTTATTAAAGGTGATAAAATGTTTTTACTAAACTAGTATTATCTTATTTTATAGATGTATTATAGTATTTGTGAAGTACCAATTGAAAATAAATCTTCATTTTATTAGAATATTACGGCATTTGTTATTGTAATTAATAGGTCATTAAGTATTATGATCCAAAAAGGCATTAAATCTTTTTAAGAAATAATAATATAATTATTACCGATATTTGAATATATATTAATAAAATTCGTAACAGAAAAAGAAATAG
>CM071718.1:16992043-17004763 GCA_036630335.1 Physaria fendleri | reverse complement strand
AGAAGTATCGCACCGACCGTCGGACCAGGCTAGGGCCCATGGGCCTGCTAATAGGTATGGGCCCAATAAGGATTGCGGACGATCGGGATGTTACAGGTACTCTAGCAGCAAAGAATCCAACCAAAGATGAATCATACTGTCATCTCCTATGAAAAAAATCTATTAGTGGCAAAACAATTTTTTCTTGTTAAAATAATAACAATAATCTCAAAAAAAAAAAAATTATTATTATTTATCAAGTTATAATAATCGTGATTGTGTATTAGAATCTAAATTTTCATTTTATCTAATATTAGAATCTAAATATTCGGATTATAATATTAAAAAAAATAAAATCGTATATATAATTTATCTAATGTACACAGTTATTAATAAGATTAAGATATAATCTACCTAATTTATTTGATACTACTATATAAGACAAACAATGGTTATTTTGAAATAGTGATTTCAAATGTCTTTTATTGTTTAAGAGAATTAGGGGTGGGCAAAAAAACCATAACCGAAAAAACCGAACCGAACCAAACCGAAAAAGAAGGTTTGGTAAGTAGTCATTTCCCGGCACTGGTCGATGTAGCGTTCTTGGCTCAGGTAGAGTCAGGGGCGTTACACATGACCTCAGAAAATCATCGATCCAGTTCGAAAAACGGGTACGTCAAGACAGACAACGAGAAATCAGGAACTTTTTAGGAATACATAATACATGAGGTCATGGCAAATATTTGGGGCTACCAGAGAGCTTTCTAAGTAAAAAAACAGAGACATTCCAATACATTTTAGAGAAAGTCAAGGATCATACTCAAGGATGGAGTAAGAAATTCCTATCTCCGGGTGGCAAGGAAATTCTTCTAAAATCAGTCGCTATGGCTATGCCAGTGTACACGATGAAACTTTTCCGCCTCCCCAATGAGTTCTTTGCAGATTTGGAAAGGGAGTTTGCCAGATTTTGGTGGGGTACCACTGACAATCATCTGAAAACACATTGGTTTGCTTGGAAGCGTCTTACCTTACCTAATACTGAAGGAGGTTTGGGTTTTCAGAATATTCAGAATTTCAATCAAGCTCTACTTGCGAAACAAGCGTGGCGTATTCTTCAACAGCCCAATAGTCTAAAGGGTAAAATTATGCAAGGTCGATATTTCCCGGACACAAACATAATTAACGCCCTCCAAGGAAAGAACGCGTCTAACATTTAGAAATCTATTCTCCATGGTATGGATCTTTTGAGATAAGGGTTACGAATAAACATCGGACAAGGTATACTACTCAGGCATGGTTAGATCCCTGGTTACCTACACATCCACCTGGAAAGGGAGTTTGCCAGATTTTGGTGGGGTACCACTGACAATCATCTGAAAACACATTGGTTTGCTTGGAAGCGTCTTACCTTACCTAATACTGAAGGAGGTTTGGGTTTTCAGAATATTCAGAATTTCAATCAAGCTCTACTTGCGAAACAAGCGTGGCGTATTCTTCAACAGCCCAATAGTCTAAAGGGTAAAATTATGCAAGGTCGATATTTCCCGGACACAAACATAATTAACGCCCTCCAAGGAAAGAACGCGTCTAACATTTAGAAATCTATTCTCCATGGTATGGATCTTTTGAGATAAGGGTTACGAATAAACATCGGACAAGGTATACTACTCAGGCATGGTTAGATCCCTGGTTACCTACACATCCACCGAGACCTCCAGCAAAGCTCTACTTGCGAAACAAGCGTGGCGTATTCTTCAACAGCCCAATAGTCTAAAGGGTAAAATTATGCAAGGTCGATATTTCCCGGACACAAACATAATTAACGCCCTCCAAGGAAAGAACGCGTCTAACATTTAGAAATCTATTCTCCATGGTATGGATCTTTTGAGATAAGGGTTACGAATAAACATCGGACAAGGTATACTACTCAGGCATGGTTAGATCCCTGGTTACCTACACATCCACCGAGACCTCCAGCAAAGCTACATCCTGCGATTGGAAATATAATGGTCAACGATCTCATCAATATAAATGGGAATGATTGGGATTAAAATAAGCCCGAGGAGTTGATCAGTCCAGAAGATGTTCCCATCGTCAAACAAATCAAATTTTCCTCTTCTTCGACCAGGGACTATCTGGGGTGGCATTACAACAAAAATGGTTTGTACACTCTCAAGTCGGGGTACTGGCTCAAATCTCATGCTCTACCAATTCCATTGGAGTTACCTCCTCCTGGTGATCCCCAGATCAAAAAACGAATATGGAGTTTAGATACGGCCTCAAAAATCAAACACTTCTGTTGGAAAATTATTTCCAAATCTTTACCAATAGGAACAACATTATGATGCCGACATATTTCAAATAACTCTCAATGTCCTAGATGTTGTCAAGCAGAGGAGGATAAAAAATCAAACACTTCTGTTGGAAAATTATTTCCAAATCTTTACCAATAGGAACAACATTATGATGCCGACATATTTCAAATAACTCTCAATGTCCTAGATGTTGTCAAGCAGAGGAGGATAGTCACCATATTTTCTTTGGATGCACTTACGCTCAAGATGTCTGACGGGCGTCTGGTATTGCTAATTCAAACCTCTATGATCCTATGCATGCGTTAGAGGACAATATAAGTGCCATGTTGGAATTAGGGCCATCGGGGTTGCCACCCTACCAACATCACCTTCCACTATGGATCTTATGGCGTTTGTGGAAAAGTCGGAACCTCCTTATATTCCAAAAAAAAATGATTTTCATGGAGTAGAGTTGCTGGCTTGGCCAAACAGGACACTTTTGAATGGATTAATATTGATCGAACCTCTCAGAGTTCCCACAATTCTAGAGATCATGATTCGGCCAATCTTATTCACCATCTGTTATATGGCAAAAACCTCATGCAGGTTGGTTAGAATGTAATTATGATGGTGCTTTTCAAAATAACATTATAACTGGGGCCGGATGGATCATTCGTAATGAAGATGGTTTATATATTGATGGGGGTTATGCTAAAGGAAAATCTGTACAATCACCATTAGAGAGTGAACTACAATGCCTTCTTCTTGCTATGCAACATTGTTGGAGTAAAGGCCATAGGTGCATCATTTTCGAAGGGGATAATATCGAAGTACAAAGGTTGCTGACAAACAAAAGTACTAATTTTGGATGTCATAATTGGATTTGCGAAGTACGATGATGCTGGCAAAATAAATTAGGACCAATTGAGTTTCATTGGACGAAGCAGACAAGCCAACGAAGAAGCAGATTCTCTTGCCAAAATAGCTATTAGGACGACTAATTCGTATTTCACTTCAATATTTCCAATATGTAACACTACACCATTACACGTTTAATAAAGTTATTATGAGTTGCAAAAAAAAAAAACTTAAAAAATAATAATTAATAAAATATTTTGGATATTTCGAATACACATTCGGTTCTGATTTCAGTTCGGATTCGGTTCCGGGATTTTCAGATATTAAAATTCAAGATACATTCGGAATTTCAGAATTCAGTTCGGTTAATCACTTTTTCGGTTCGGGTTTTCACGTGCGAACTTTTGCTTTACTTTCTTTCTTCCCCTTTTGCTTGACCCACGGGGAAAAACAAACAAAAACCTGAAGATCAAAACATCCACGAATCGAAATCCAACAAATCACTCTAGAAATTCGAATTCCCAAAATATTCTATCTTCTTCTTCGATTTTTTCGAACAGATTATTATTTTGTTCTACTATCTCTGTAGTTTCTAAATTGAGGGATGGATTGGGACAGCGTTGCTTTTGAGGATGTGATTGAGGCGCTAAGAGAGGTTGAATGGTCCAACCCTCCTCGTTCGTTGGCTGAGTTCTTCTCCAGATTTGCTTTTCCTCGCTCTTTCTCTAAATGGATGAGCCGTCTCAAATGCAATCTCTACTAGTATTACCTCTCTCTCTCTGTTTATTTCTTTCTAAATCCGTGTTTATATGTACAAATCGGGGTGTTGATTTGATTCATCCTTTTGCAGCTATAGGACGAATTACTTCATCCTCTTGAGTTTCGTTCTGGGTATGTCAAAAGGCTTAGCCGATTTTCTTCGGTTTTAATCTAGTAAATTAGAAATCTAAGATCCTTATGAGCTATAAGGTGTTTAAGTACTTTTTACCCCTTTTTGACTCAGGTGTTGCACTTATCACGCGACCCTTGAGCATTGTTGGTGCTGCTCTTACAGCTTTAAGCATAGCTTTCCTAAACGACAGGTAATTCCTCTGATTTCTCGCTAGTTTTTTTACCTTGTATTGCTGCTTAGAAATGAATTTCTCGTTCATGTTGGTATTGGTGGCATCTATATAGACTGACTAGGAAGAGGTTCTGTATGGATAGTCACTGATCCCCGCTTGAAGTGGCTGTGCATAGTATTAGATTCCATAGGTTATATGGCGTAGGTTCTTAAAACATGGGTGTTAACTTTGCCGTTGATCTGAGGGATCTGTTTGTATATGTAAGCGTGTGTGAGTTTTCTTTAGCATCTATCAAATGCTCTAAGGGGGTTTTGTTGTATTTTGCAGTTTTGCAGCTACTTTTAATGAGAAGATGGTCCGGACCATTAGGCATTTCTCTCCGCATTTAGCTGCAAAGATGAGGCCTCGCCACATGTGAGTACTTTTGATTTGATTACTATTGTATTATCTGCAGACAATTATTGATATTTGTTACTTGTGAACACCTTTCAGCCCTGTTATTCGTGGCCGATCTGCAGCTAGAAAGACAGTGTACATTTGTGGCCAACCGCGTTTGGTATTAGTCTTGATTGGCCTAACTGGTACTTAAAACTCATTCTCCAATAGTCTCTTACTCGTTGATATGCAACTTGGTGGTTAACTTATTTATTGATTTTTCTTATACAGCCAGTTTTGTCATGTGGTTTACTTCCTGTGGTTTGTTATTGGTCCTCTATGCACTTACTACTGCCCTTCTCTGTAAGTTATTGCAGTTCCAAGGAATTTTTTACTACTGCCCTTCTCTGTAAGTTATTGCAGTTCCAAGGAATTTTCTTTCGACTCTTTCTATTTGTGGTCTAGTATCCATCCTTTGACTTTGAAATTTTCTCTATTCATTAGTGATAACTCTTCACGCAAGCATGAGAACTCCAAACCTCAAGGCACGTTTGAACACATTCCGTGAAGAATTCCGAGCTGTCTGGCGTAACTACAGCGAACTTTAAAGTCAGCAGGAAGCATTGGTTCGATCCTGAAGCAGAACCAAAGCAGGAGCCTAACGGTTTCAAGTAAGGACGAGAATGAATACCAAAACGTTTCATGGTGTGCAAACAACCTTAGTAATCCTTGTCTTATAATATAGTAAGGTAGTAATTAGAAGGCCACTTATCTGATTACAGAATACTCTTCGTTTCTAGTTAGTTTACTAGAAATACAATGTTGAAATTGCAGACAGAATTATAGTGTTGTGATGAAAGACAAAAACACGCGGGCTTTTGCATGTGAAATCTGTCGTGTAAAAAAGCTTAAGAAGTCAAGAACTCACAAAAACTACACCTGTTGTCTGGAATATACTAACAAAATCTCTATAAAAACGACCAAAACGGTGCGTTTCAGTTGGACGGGAGTAAACTATCAGGTTAGGGTCGCATAAGTCTAAGAAAGGAGATCAGTGGACATCAAAATGCCCTTACAAGGATCTAGCTACACCTACAGGCGAATCATCATATTTTTTTGCTGCGCCTGGAACTGGCAAGGCTGCATATGCCCCGCCTAGCATGAGAGCAGGTGCAGACAGAAACGCTGGTTTCGGACATGAGGGAAAGGAACATTAGAACTCTGTGCGTGTAAGTTATTTGTCTGAAAATACCCAAGAACCGGATTTGATGGAGCTGTTAGGCTTCAATAGAAAAGTGGAGTGAGCAGAGGATTTGGTTTAGTCAATTTCGTGAGTTAGAATGGTTATGGTTATGATAACCTCATCTTCAAGGTTGAATAGGCCACTCCAAGACCCACCTAGATACGACTGGTGGGACCTTAAAACTCTTTTTACTTTCTTTTTTCAAACTTTTTTTTTTTTTTTTTTTTTTCAAACTTTTTTTTTTTTTTTTTTTTGACAAACTAATCCAATCTAGCTTCTTGATATTAAACAACAGTAGATGAAGTACAAACATTGTTTAGCAGAGCATTCAAATTTCCGAAGCAGTTTCGGAAGGAGAAAAACAAGTACCGAGCATTCAAATTTTCAAGTGCATGATGCTCTCAGTATCCATGAGAGCTAAACGAAACGGGTCTTCAGATATTCCTCTGATATCGACCATCTTCACATCATTCTTATACAAATCATAATAGAGAAAGTAAAAAGGAGAAGATAATTCTCGCGGTTTCAAGATAACCTCGCCGTTTTGAGTTGTACCAATCGCATCAAAATAAATGATGTCAGGGAAGAAATGCATATGACAAGGCTGCACAACTAGAGACTTCCATGACCATTTTCCAGCATCTTCCAAGACCCATAAGTTCAATGAAATCGATTGATCTCTCTGATCTATATGACAAAAAATAGTTGGTTTTCCACCGTACTCGATGAGCCCCAAATAATCCAAAATCTCATATTTAGACACCATATGAGGTAATCGGATCATATTGAACTTTTCAGATCTAACGTGGAAACTGATAACGTTATTCCCAACCATATAACTGGATCATATTGAACTTTTCAGATCTAACGTGGAAACTGATAACGTTATTCCCAACCATATAACTGCTAGCCAAATAATAAATAACTCCCTTGATGCACAATCCTTGTCTTGAAGGAAGATGAGGTCGATCAAACTCAATTCTTTTCCAAGAACTTTGAGCATTCAGTACAAAGACCCAATGTTGTGTGTCATACCACTCAAATTCTTTTACGATCTCTTCTACAATAGTGCAAACTACTTTGTATTGATCAAGAACTGGATCATATCCGAAAAAGTAGTCATATTGCTTTCTGTATTCTTTTTTAGCTTTAGACATGTTGAGCTTGATTGTGGGTAAGCCTACTCTTTGTCTAGTGGTGGGATTATAGATACAAGCCTGTCCGAAAAAGTTGTATAAAATCAAGTCGCGAAGAGCCACCATGTCGTATCCTCCAATCCCATTCATCGTCAAATCTAGGTCGAAAGCAATTCTCTTACTAGCATAGGTTAAAGATAATGATAAAAGTACAGGGTTTATGGGGTCTACCAAACTTATGTACAAACGAGGTGGGGAAGCGAAAAGATAACCTTGGGAACTAATAAGAGAAAACCAAAGCTTTGAGACGCACTTGAACCTTGGGGAAGCGAAAAGATAACCTTGGGAACTAATAAGAGAAAACCAAAGCTTTGAGACGCACTTGAACCTCGCGAATGATTTAATAGGCAATCTCTTCTGAATCTCGATCAGTAGATCCGAAGGAATCTCCGGTGCCATCTTCTTCAACTGAGAAGAGAGCATCAAAAACCCTAGAAACAAATCTCCTAATCAGAAAAGAAATTTTGACACGATTGTTTTTTTTTTCCAACTTAAGACCTCAATTTAATTTAGGCAGTGATGATGAAAACTACCTATTTTATGAGTAAAAATAAAAACATTTGTTTTTCTAAAGAAAAGACAGTATTCATTAGCCCTGGGCATTCGGATTCCTCGGATTATTCGGATCGGTTTGTTCGGATTCTCGGGTTATTCGGCAGAAAAAAATCATTCCGAATTGGTCCGAATAAAGATTCGGTTCGGATCAGATCGGAATCGGATTATTCGGTTTATTTTTCAAAAATCCGAATCACTATTCAAAAAAAAAAAAAAAATCTGTTGCGGACCGATTGGCTTACGTTTTAGTCTTCATCCTTCATGATTTCATTAACATAGCCCTGGGCATTCGGATTCCTCGGATTATTCGGATCGGTTTGTTCGGATTCTCGGGTTATTCGGCAGAAAAAAATCATTCCGAATTGGTCCGAATAAAGATTCGGTTCGGATCAGATCGGAATCGGATTATTCGGTTTATTTTTCAAAAATCCGAATCACTATTCAAAAAAAAAAAAAAAATCTGTTGCGGACCGATTGGCTTACGTTTTAGTCTTCATCCTTCATGATTTCATTAACAACATTTTTTACATTGGGCTATAAGCCCATTACGAATCATATTAATTAGAAAAAAAAGCCAACTTCTTCTTTTCATGTCCCACATCGGGAGATTCATGCGTTTCATTATTCTAACTTGTGTCCCACATCGGGAGATTCATGCGTTTCATTATTCTAACTTGGCTATAAATATGTACCACATATCGTCGAACACACTACAATCCAAATGATTTCGGTTTAATCGGATTCTGAATACCGAACCGATTTGAACCGAATTCCGAGTTTAATTTTTTCATACTCCGTTCGGTTTTCTTAGTTGTTTTTATTCGGTTTCGGTTCGAAAACTTTCGGATTGGTCGGATCCGGGTTAATCGGATCAAACCGATTGCCCAGGGCTAGCGAACACACTACAATCCAAATGATTTCGGTTTAATCGGATTCTGAATACCGAACCGATTTGAACCGAATTCCGAGTTTAATTTTTTCATACTCCGTTCGGTTTTCTTAGTTGTTTTTATTCGGTTTCGGTTCGAAAACTTTCGGATTGGTCGGATCCGGGTTAATCGGATCAAACCGATTGCCCAGGGCTAGTATTCATATATTTGGAGCCCCAAAAAAAACCTAAACTTTTTTCCGGATCTGGGATAATATTATATCTGGAGAAACAATGGTTGTAAATGTAATGTCCATGAAAGTCATCACCCTTCTTCGGCTTAGACCATTGTTTTGATCCAGCTTACCGGTTGGTTATGTTTGAAAATGTTAGTCTATTGTTCAATTTGATATAATTAATTTCAAAAAAGGTGTGATGAAACTTTTCCTAATTAAAAAGGATTTGTATAATAATATTATCGTGAATAATTTCCTTACTAAAAAAATAATAGAAAATTTGCAAATTTTTAATCAGTTCCTTCTCTTTTTATTTATTATTATGAATTAGAAGCTGGTTAAAAAAATAAATAAGAACCAAAATAGAAGAAAATAATTCTAAGAAAAATTACAATTAGGCTACGATATATAACATTTGCTCTAAATACTAAATACTAATTCAATTAGGCTACGATATATAACATTTGCTCTAAATACTAAATACTAATTAAGGAACTAATTATGACGACGATAGATTATTCCTCCGCTTCTTCAAGTCAACCACCACGACGCTCACGTTATCGGAACTATGTCTAGCTAAAGCCAATTTGGTCAAAAGCAAGGCCGCGTCAGAGCACGCGTTGTGCACCGCCGTGGTATCAGAATCTCCATCTCAAAAGCAAGGCCGCGTCAGAGCACGCGTTGTGCACCGCCGTGGTATCAGAATCTCCATCCGCCGTAGCAGCACCTCGAAGACACATGCGAGCCACGCTACACGCCGTCTCATTCGGCACAACATCCCAGAGTCCATCACTCGCCAAGATCAAACACTCGTCTTCATCAGTTCGATCCGTCACTGTTACCTCCGGATCCGGAATCACATATGGTTTCAAGTAATTATCGCCAATTGCTCTAGACATGGCGAGAACTCCAAGAACCCTAGCTCCGAAACGATTATCTTTTCCGGCGTGACCACAGAGACTACGGCGGTGGATCCAACGGCGTCGCACTGAGGAGACTGCAATTCGCATCTACAAGAGCTCCGATTCGCACCATTAGCAACTAAATTACTCTCTCGTTGGCCAACTTCTTTATCCATTTTTTTAAAACTCTTCGCCATCGTCTCCTTCCACTCGTCGGCGATCATAACTTCAGCCTCCTGCTTGACAATATCATGCAACCGCTGTCTACACTTCTCGGCAACCTAAATCAACCGGAAAAAAAAACATAAATCGTAAGTAATTAATTATATAGACAATTTGAATAGGGAGATGAAACTGGGGAAACTTAAGGAACGTACATGAGAGCAGCCATGTCCGTCGAACACGCCGTAGAAATGAAGATTCTCGGATTTTCGTTGAAGAAACGAATGATGAATCGATACAGCGTCTTCCATATCTCTTCTTCTACCGCAAACCGATGTCGTACCTACCTTAGGCACATCGGAAACGAAACAGCTCTCTGCTTCCGTCGCGGAATTCAAAATCAGATTTGACTTCTTAACTAGATCCGTAACCGCTGATCCCATCTTCTTATAATCATTCCTCACTCTAGATTCCAGATCTGGATTCTCCGGAGCTTGTAATATCTCACGCCTCCGCCGCTTACGACATCTTTCAAGCGGAGGAGAGACGGCGGAATCCGCAACAATCTTAACCGACGGTAGTAAATCTAACCTCCGTCTCAGAGAAGCTCCAGTAACCGAATCAACCGGTGACACCGACGGTTCACTCTCGCCAACAACACCGCAACAAATCCCAGCCATTTGATCTCAAACACCAAAGAAACAAAAACCTTTCCTCCAATTACAATTCAAAACCAATTCTATAACTCTCGAATCTGAGTCTTCAACAAGATACAAATCACCGAAGAGAAAAATGAGAGAGATTGAAAAGGTGAAGATATTATTATATATGATATGCAATGGGATTTTTTTTGGCAAGGGTAATTTTACGGGCAGATAAATCATGAATGAGTGGGAAGAAGCATAAGAGAGTTGTTGACCGTAACAATCAACGGGCAGCATCAGACACGTATACTAGTACAGGTTTGGTGTGACCGTGACGTTCCATTACTAGTACCTAAATACAATCTCTACCGTCCATTCTTCATTCTTCTCTTAACGATCTATACACGTGCCTTTCTTTATTTTCGATACGCCGTTAACGTGGCCCAATCAGGTGACGACACGCTTTAACGGTAACGACCGGCTTTTTTTGATACCACGTGGTCCACCCCTTGGGATTTGTTTTCTGTTCGATTCTTTTGGTTTAATTTATTTATAAATACGCTAAATATATGCTCATAATTATATTATTATCATAAAATTATACGATCTTACCTAGTACTACATAAGAAAAACAATATCATAAAAGGTAAATTAGATTCTTTCGTATTGTGAGGTAAAATTTAAAGCATTGACCAATAACTCTTTCTAAATCGAATATATATCTTTCTGATACGGTGCATCTGTCAATGACTCGAGTTCGGCGCTGCTCCACATTTCGGTCAATTACTTGCATTTACGTATTTGTCCCTCGTACTATATTTTTGATATGAATCTAAGGACTATTCTCCCACATTTTTATTCTTAATTGTTTTGACCATCTTTGTTTCTAAAATTTTGAATTGTATTAAAATATTCATACAAGTTTTGTAATTCATTCACAAACATCACTTCTTCTACTTTAAAATTTTGAATTGTATTAAAATATTCATACAAGTTTTGTAATTCATTCACAAACATCACTTCTTCTACTTTATTATAAAATCAAATGTACTTATAATATGTTCTGAATAACAGATTCAAAAGATAATGCTTAGGTTATGGAAATATAAAGAATTTTTCTCACAAAAAAAACAAAGTAGAAGTTCTTGATTGTCAAGTGTATATTTGAGGAAGTTAGTCTTTGGGAATATTAAACGATTAATAAAATACATATAAATTTAGTGGAAATATCAGGAAACGAATTTTCTCTTTTATTAGATTCCATAATGATATGAAAAGATAATATTGAATTCCCCACATTGATATTTTTTGTCGAATAAGCAATTATATGTCGACACATGTCCTCTTTGGTACGTAGGGAAAAGTTCAAAATCTCATCAAGCTTGAGACAACAAGAAAAGCACGATAAACCAACTAATCTAAGACACGTTGCGTGTTTTAGCTGTCACGAAACAGACATACCACTACAACCGACACGTAAGGGTGAAAAAGAAAAGGCTTAGCCATACAGACTTGTAAAGAAGAGATCACCGGGACGAACTTAAAAACACATTGCCGAATTTATACATGTTTCTTTGTTCGTTCAATGAATGAGTCTTCGATTTTAGTTTTGTAGATAGAGAAGGTATGGTTATTGTTTCTGTACTTCTGATTAAATTAACCTGTTTGGTTGGTCGTATAAGTCTATTCTTCCCCAGTTTTCAGATGCACCAAACAAATTCTTGAAATGTTTGGGCCAGGCCCATACAACTGGAACTGATTTGTGACTTTATGTTGTAACATTATTTACTTGCAAATAATTTCCCTGAGCTTAATTTTATTTATTTATTTATTAGATACACAAGGTAACATGTTTTACTAATCATTACGATCTTCATGTAATCAGGGCATAGTGAGTGAACCAAAATTGGATGCATTCAACGTGCCGTTTTTTTTTGAATGAATGTTAAATTTATTCAACCAAAAAAACAGTTTTAACAATTGTTTTAACAGATGACATAAAACGAGTTGGAAAACTACAGAAATCAGAGTAATTCCTGTAGNAAAGTAAAAATACCTATGCTTTCTCACAAATATGTTCCAAAGATACATGTATCTCTTCTCCTCTTTACTCAAGTCCGAAGTACGATCAAGTCTCTACCAATATTATCAAGAGATCAAAAAAAAGCCTTTGGTGTATATGCAATTTTAGTGAAAAAGGCAAGAAACTAAAATAAAACTTACCAGGCGTTCTATAAAATCTAAAGCATCATCATCAGTTTCATTTTCGCTATCCTCGTTAGACATTACTTCTTCAAAAGTCATTGGCTTCCACAATACAGCTTTGGTTAGTGATGAAATCAAA
>CM071718.1:16952267-16963293 GCA_036630335.1 Physaria fendleri | reverse complement strand
ACTTGAGCAGCCTATTTAGAACATTTTTGTATTCTTTTATTTTATGAAAACACCAATAAACTAGACTAGTATTTTTATGTAAAACATGTACTGTTCTTTTAGGCATGTGGTCAATTGACTTGGGAGTTATTTATATTAATATGACTTTTAATGTATCTTTTGTTGTCATTTTCGTTGTGCTTAATTAGATCAAAGTGAACAAGTCCTTTTGGGGTTGCATCTCAGTTCTAATGCAAGAAACAAAAGATATGGATGGTTTTTTGAGAAAAATGGGCTTCTGTGAAAACATATAAAGCCCAATAGTTTATTGTTCAAACCAAATATCTATTTTTTCTGAGATACACACAAAGGAAGAACCCAGGAATGAGTTGAGTTGAGTCCGTCAGTCTATCTTGTCTACAATGATCTCTGTCTCTCGATTCTTGTCGCCTCAATTATACGCAATTCAAAGGTTTATCCGACTAAAAAAATACCCTCTTAAAACTTAAAAGTGATAATATTTCATTTCTCTAATTGTTCTCACCAAACCCAATCTCAATTGTTTCAGGAGCTTTGTTAAAATGTCAGCTTCTGCTACTCAAACTGTCGGAGAAGTTTCCATGCCGATCAAGCCTCCTTCACATCCTACTTACGATTTGAATGCCGTTATCAAACTAGCCCTAGCTGAAGATGGACTTGGTTATTCTTAATTGTTACCGGCTCGAGTGATTTGTTTCATGTTCAATTTTGTTGTGCCTTCCACTTGAGCAGCCTATTTAGAACATTTTTGTATTCTTTTATTTTATGAAAACACGAATTAGCTAGACTAGTATTTTTATGTAAAACATGTACTCTTTTTTTTAGGCATGTGGTCAATTGACTTGGGAGTTATTTATATTAATATGACTTTTAATGTATCTTTTGTTGTCATTATGGTTGTGCTTAATTAGATCAAAGAGAACAAGTCCTTTTGGAGTTGCATCTCAGTTCTAATGCAAAAAACAAAAGATATGGATGGTTTTTTGAGAAAAATGGGCTTCTGTGAAAACATATAAAGCCCAATAGTTTATTGTTCAACCAAATATCTCTTTCTTCTCTTTTTGAGATACACAAAAGGAAGAACCCAGGAATGGGTTGAGTTGAGTCCGTCAGTCTATCTTGTCTACAATGATCTCTGTTTCTCGATACTTGTCGCCTCAATTTTACGCATGAGTCCGTCAGTCTATCTTGTCTACAATGATCTCTGTTTCTCGATACTTGTCGCCTCAATTTTACGCAATTCATAGGTTTTTTCCGACTAAAATATACCCTTTTAACTAAAAATTACAAAAATTGGTTTCGTTTCATTTCTCTAATTGTCCTCACCAAACTCAATCTCAATTGTTTCAGGAGCTTTGTCAAAATGTCAGCTTCTGCTACTCAAACTGTCGGAGAAGTTTCCATGCCTATCAAGCCTCCTTCACATCCTACTTACGATTTGAATGCCGTTATCAAACTAGCCCTAGCTGAAGATGATCAAGCCTCCTTCACATCCTACTTACGATTTGAATGCCGTTATCAAACTAGCCCTAGCTGAAGATGCTGGTCATACAGGTTCTCTCTTCACTTCTAAAGTTTCGATTTTTATTTGTGATTTTTATTTTGTTTTTTTTCCTTTTTGAAATTGAGTTATTCAATTTGAATTGAGTGAAGGGTTTTTTTTCCTTTTTGAAATTGAGTTATTCAATTTGAATTGAGTGAAGGAGATGTAACGTGTATGGCTACTATACCGTTTGATTTGGAAGTGGAAGCTTATTTCTTGGCCAAGGAAGATGGTATTGTTGCTGGTATTGCTCTTGCTGATATGATCTTTAAACAAGTTGATCAATCATTGAAGGTTTCTTCCTTACTATTAAAAACTTCTGAATATTTGGGGGTGATTTGTATGTATCAATGTCTCTTTTGGTTAAATGATTAGTGTTGAATTTCAGGTTGAATGGATGAGAAAGGATGGAGATTATGTCAATAAAGGATTAAAGTTTGGAAAAGTATCAGGAAATGCACATAACATTGTTGTTGCTGAAAGAGTTGTCCTCAACTTTATGCAGAGAATGAGCGGAATTGCTACCCTTACCAAGGTTTCTCTTTTCTCTCTATAGATTCTCTCAAGTATGATTGTATTCATATTAACTAATTCATCTTATAGCTTAATAAGAAGGCTTCACTGGCTTAGGAAATTGGTTTATGGTCATATATCCATACCCATTCCTTCTTTTTTGGTTATACATTAGTAGTGATTTCATATATCCATACCCATTCCTTCTTTTTTGGTTATACATTAGTAGTGATTTCTATTCTGTCCATCTAATTGGGTTATTGTCCGTTTGTAAATTCTGCTGAGGTTCTTGATTTTCTTTGTTATCTCATATTTTGATGGATTGTTTGGCTGATGAGTTTGTTTTGAGCAGTTAATGGCAGATGCTGCATACCCTGCGCGTATACTGGAGACGAGAAAAACTGCTCCTGGTTTGCGGTTGGTAGATAAATGGGCGGTAAGTTCCACACTTGTTCTACCTATTTCAAACCCAGCCGATCAAACACGCTTGTTGCTAGTTGAATATTAGTTCCACACTTGTTCTACCTATTTCAAACCCAGCCGATCAAACACGCTTGTTGCTAGTTGAATATTTTTTTGGGAACATTTGATTCTGAGATTATCTTCTCTTTATATACCTCAAATTTTTCTTTTTTTTTGCTTAGCTTAGGTGCTGATTGGTGGAGGGAGGAATCATAGGATGGGATTATTTGATATGGTGATGATAAAAGATAACCATATCTCAGCTGCAGGAGGTATAGTAAAGGCCATCAAATCTGTGGACGAATATCTAGAGAAAAAGAATCTCGAAATGGATGTAGAGGTAAATAATCTAAAGCTTTCAAACCCTTTCAAACCAGTTCTAATCACCTATTCTATATCTACTTGAAGGTAGAAACGAGGACGCTTGAGGAAGTGAAGGAAGTGCTAGAGCATGTTACTGGATCCAAGACTCGGTTGACGAGAATAATGCTGGATAATATGGTTGTGCCATTAGAGAATGGAGACGTTGATGTTACAATGCTTAAAGATGCAGTAGAGCTAATCAATGGGAGATTCGAGACAGAGGTGTGTATGTGTGTGTATTAGAAAGAGAGCTAATTCTTATAGTGAACACACTGATGGAATAAGGCTCTATATCTAATGATGTAGGCATCAGGGAATGTAACCCTTGAGACAGTACACAAGATCGGACAGAGTGGAGTAACATTCATTAGCAGGTAAGAATACTTTAGAATCTGGTTTTGGTTATGGTGAGAGATGAAAACTGAAAGAAGAAATGAAATGCAGCGGAGCTTTGACACATTCGGTGAAAGCGTTAGACATATCTCTGAAGATCGATACAGAGTTGGCTCTTAATGTTGGAAGAAGAACTAAACGAGCATAAAGAGCATTTTGTACTTTTTGAAATATTGAAAACATGTAGTCAATAAGGTGAGAGACAAACGAATGAATGTATTTCTTCTATAATGTAATACTAAATAATAAACTCTTTCTGAGTACAGACAGACATGGATGAACACTAAAGTAAGCTTTCTCTAAATCTTTCTGCGCTTTTTATATACATAGAATTGCAGAAACATTCGGAAGCGTTCTAATATTATTAAGTATTGGTTCAAGCGACAGTGATCTCGTTCCCTCCGTCTCTTTCCGCCATGAAACTAACTCGTTTCTGCAAAATTGATCTTATCAAATCAACCAACAATATTAAATGACTTTTTTCTAAATATGTGAAATAATTTTTGTTCTATTTGGAAAGTAACAGTATAAAAGTGTTAAAAAGTAAAACAGCATGCAAAATTTGACCACAACCAAGATTTTTCTATCTACTCCGACTAAAAGTGGTAAAGTTTTCAACACATAAATATTATTAAATAAAAAAACTGGTTCATATGCACGTTCATTTACGACGTAATTAAAATATATTAAGTGTAATTACTTTGAACCAGTTAAAAACAAAACTCACCAGACGTGATTTGACTCTTCTCGTGGCATCGGTGGTGACGGATGTATCAGGCTCGTCCTGTACCGTGTTCTTTAACGTCTCCTCTCTCTGTTTGGCCATAAGAAGAGCAACAATCTTCTGAGTGGCTAGTTCCACACTTGTTCTACCTATTTCAAACCCAGCCGATCAAACACGCTTGTTGCTAGTTGAATATTCTTTTGGGAACATTTGATTCTGAGATTATCTTCTCTTTATATACCTCAAGTTTTTCTTTTTTTTTGCTTAGCTTAGGTGCTGATTGGTGGAGGGAGGAATCACAGGATGGGATTATTTGATATGGTGATGATAAAAGATAACCATATCTCAGCTGCAGGAGGTATAGTAAAAGCCATCAAATCCGTGGACGAATATCTAGAGAAAAAGAATCTCGAAATGGATGTAGAGGTAAATAATCTAAAGCTTTCAAACCCTTTCAAACCAGTTCTAATCACCTATTCTATATCTACTTGAAGGTAGAAACGAGGACGCTTGAGGAAGTGAAGGAAGTGCTAGAGCATGTTACTGGATCCAAGACTCGGTTGACGAGAATAATGCTGGATAATATGGTTGTGCCGTTGGAGAATGGAGACGTTGATGTTACAATGCTTAAAGATGCAGTAGAGCTAATCAATGGGAGATTCGAGACAGAGGTGTGTATGTGTGTGTATTAGAAAGAGAGCTAAATAACATTTATCTTATAGTGAACACACTGATGGAATAAGGCTCTATATCTAATGATGTAGGCATCAGGGAATGTTACCCTTGAGACAGTACACAAGATCGGACAGAGTGGAGTAACATTCATTAGCAGGTAAGACTAGTTTAGAATCTTGTTTTGATTATAGTGAGAGATGAAAACTGAAAGAAGAAATGAAATGCAGCGGAGCTTTGACACATTCGGTGAAAGCGTTAGACATATCTCTGAAGATCGACACAGAGTTGGCTCTTAATGTAGGAAGAAGAACAAAACGAGCATAAAGAGCATTTGTACTTTTGTGAAATATTGAAAACATGTAGTCAATAAGGTAAGAAACAAACGAACGAATGTATTTCTTCTAAACTGTAATAAATAATAAACTCTTTTTGAGTACAAACATAGAGGACTACTAAAGTAAGCTTTCTCTAAATTTTTCTGCGTTTTTAATGTACATAGAATTGCAGAAACATTCGGAAGCACACTAATAATAATAAGTATTGGTTCAACCGACAGTGATCTCGTTCCCTCCATCTCTTTCCGCCATGAAACTAACTCGTTTCTGCAAAATTAACATTATTAAATCAACCAACAATATTAAATGCCTTTTTCTAAATTTGTAAAATTTTTGGGTCCTATTTGGAAAGTAACAGTATAAAAGTGTTAAAAAAAAGTATAACAGCATGCAAAATTTGACCACAACCAAGATTTTTCTATCTACTCCGACTAAAAGTGGTAAAGTTTTCAACACATTAATTAAAATATTTAAAATATATTAGTGTATTTACTTTGAACCAGTAAAAAAAAACAAAACTCACCAGACGTGATTTGACTCTTCTCGTGGCATCGGTGGTGACGGATGTATCAGGCTCGTCCTTTACCGTGTTCTTTAACGTCTCCTCTCTCTGTTTGGCCATAAGAAGAGCAACAATCTTCTGAGTGGCTGTCGGAGGAGGATCTCCGTGCAAGCATGAGGCTCTCAAGCCTTTCCTTCGCACTCATCTGAATTCCTGATCTTGCCCTTCTCGGTGGACACTCCTTCACCGGTTCAACCACAAAATATAGCCTCTTGGCCACTAACTTCTGCTTCGCCTGCAAATTGAATGGCTCGTATTATATATTAGAAGGAATTGGTTTTGAGTTGGATGCTCATGTTACAATAAACATATTAATATACAGAGTTTATTTCGATATTAAAAAGTTCATACTTCAAGTGGTTTTGCTCGGGCACCATAGTGCTTGACGGATTCGGATTCTAACACAACGTGACCGGGGAAGTCTTTCAAGACCTCTTCCGCCGTCACTGGAGTTTTTAGTTTAAAACACTCGCCGTCAATTTTCATGATTTTTGTCGTTTTCTTGCCGCCTAAACTGTTACCCATCTATGCAACCTCTAATTAATCTCTCTCTCTCTCTCCCACAAGAAAAAATGAAAGCTTTGAAATCTTGAATTGTGGGCAGTGAGACAACTCCTTAGGGTTTTTATATGATGGGGTTTAGAGGACACGTTCGTGCAGATATAGGTAGATACGTGGGAAAGATCGATGGTCTTTTTTTTAAATATCAAAATTAATAGACACACCTTTGACTACGACTCTTACAATTTCAAGTGTGATTGTTTTTAATCATATGACGGCTTTTTTTATTAAAGTTGATCTTCTTTGAAATTGTACAACTAATATTCAACAAGATTGAACTTAATTAGTAGTGTGAATTACCTGCAGTTAATTAATCTATTATAGCTTATAGATCCATGTTTGTTGAAAGAAAGAAAGAAAAAAAGGACTTAGTAAGCAATTTTGAACTTGACAAACTCTAGCTTCTACGTCTTGTGGACCATATCAATGCTTTAAATTTGATTGATGCATTTAGTTAGATGGTTTATCATTAATGAATTATAAGTGCGTTTTATTTTTATAAATCAACTTTTTTTTTCTTTTTTAACACCTAGCCTAGTAGTGTCCATAATAGTGAGGGAACTACCAATCAGGCTATCAATCCTTACAGTGTTAAAAGTCAGTCAGCAATATATTAAGGTAGATTGAATATTTATTATTGAATTAGGTAACCTTAATTTTGACATAATCAAAAGATTACATGAACTTGTGATTACATAATTACATACAATAATACTCTGTATATAAACTATATAGACGCTATACATATACGTGGCTTTTACAAATGTTGATTAGAAGTCAAAAAAGTAAGAAATGTTCAAAGAACGTGGTAAGACCATTAAGGTTAATTAGTATCCAAATAAAAGATTAAGAGACCATGAGGGTTTAGTTAAACAATTAAGTACGTAACGTACGTAATCGCATTTAATTGTACGTAATAGATGAGTGAAAGAAGAAATGGGGCTTTTATATTTTTGTTAATTGTATAATTTCATGCGAAGTTGCCTAACCTCGTCCACTTATAATGACTAATCATCGGAATCTTTCTCGTCAATATCGGTCATCAGTCTTTTTCTTTTTCTTTTAACTCATCTTATCATCCACTAAATAAATTTTGAGAGTACCAACAAAGCTACAAACATGAAACAACCAACCACGAATTCAATGGTTTCCACCGAAAAATGAATTAACTAAAGGGATAGCAAAATGCTAAAGGACCTAAAGACAAACCAACATAATTTTTCTTCTTGCTTGTTAACCGCTGAAAGTTGCTTCTCGAGAGAAAAAAAAATTCTATATAAGAGTGGAGTCAATTTACATAACTCTTTACCTAATTTCAGCCCAATGTTGTGAATTAGATTCTATCTCTCCTCAATGTCGGCTTGGATTACCTATTATGGTTGAAGTTTTCATTAAGCCTCACATCATTTAGGATCAACTTAGCAATTACATTATCAATCAATATGCTATATACCATCCTTGCAGCTATGTGTATCATAAAATGTTTTTATCAGCCACTTATTAACATATTATTCATATGAACAATAGATGCGCTACTTACAATTATGCTCACCTTCAACTGCACAAATAGCTTTAGCTTTTTGTGTCTCCCATCTAATGTATTTATTATTCCATCCTCCTTGTAACTCATAATCAAAGACATCCTTTAAAATTCTTCCATGGATGTGAATATTTGTTTGATCTGTAACTCACCGCTTCCCTTTACACATCTTTCATACGTCGTAGCATCTTCCTCGTTGTCAGACATGTTCGGAATTGTCAGCAGTCCTTTTGGTTCACTGTCATCATCAATTTTCGATAACGGCTTCTATATGCACATCCTCTTCAAACACCAAAGTACAATCTGACAAAGCCACGCATTCTTCAGCATTATCAGCCTCGTTAATCACCCTTGGCTCTTCTTCTGGTGGACGAGTTTGAACATCATCATCAGACTCCATGTAAATGTCTACCACTTTCATCCAGATTGTTGTCTCACACAATCTCTTGAAATTACGAGAAACCTCCCAAACAAAACTTTAATTCATTCAAGTTTTCGAAAGGCAACTTGTACCACAACCTCTGTTTATACATAGGAACCAAATTATCTTTCTCCAGCTCCGTGACTAGATGCTTATCCTCCACGACGAAGTATTGTGATAGCCCATTTGAATAGATCGTGGATCCATTTTCGAGATTCTCGAAAGTTTTGCCAAAATACACATTAAACTGAGGATTTGAATCTCCTCTCATCTTTTTTTGATTTTCGCTTTCAAGCATGAGAGATTTTCGTTTTCACACTGTGAAATCAGTATGAACCCTAATTGTAAAAGCTTCCCCATTTATCCCCAAATCAAAACGCATTGTTTATTGTCTTTCCCAAAACCGTCTCATTTTGCTTTATTTAAAATTTAATTTTAGTTAGATGGTTTATCATTAATGAATTATAAGTGCGTTTTATTTTTATAAATCAACTTTTTTTTGCTTTTTTAACACCTAGCCTAGTGTCCATAATAGTGATGGAACCTACCAATCAGGCTATCAATCCTTACAATGTTAAAAGTCAGTCAGCAATATATTAAGGTAGATTGAATATTTATTATTGAATTAGGTTACCTTAATTTTGACATAATCAAAAGATTACATGAACTTGTGATTACATAATTACATACAATAATACTCTGTATATAAACTATATAGACGCTATACATAAACGTGGCTTTTTACAAAATGTTGATTAGAAGTCAAAAAAGTAAGAAATGTTCAAAGAACGTGGTAAGACCATTAAGGTTAATTAGTATCCAAATAAAAGATTAAGAGACCATGAGGGTTTAGTTAAACAATTAAGTACGTAACGTACGTAATCGCATTTAATTGTACGTAATAGATGAGTGAAAGAAGAAATGGGGCTTTTATATTTTTGTTAATTGTATAATTTCATGCGAAGTTGCCTAACCTCGTCCACTTATAATGACTAATCATCGGAAACTTTCTCGTCAATATCGGTCATCAGTCTTTTTCTTTTTCTTTTTAACTCATTATCATCCACTAAATAAATTTTGAGAATACCAACAAAGCTACAAACATGAAACAACCAACCACGAATTCATTGGTTTCCACCGAAAATGAATTAACTAAAGGGATAGCAAAGTGCTAAAGGACCTAAAGACAAACCAACATAATTTTTCTTCTTGCTTGTTAACCGCTGAAAGTTGCTTCTCGAGAGAAAAAAAAATTCTATATAAGAGTGGAGTCAATTTACATAACTCTTTACCTAATTTCAGCCCAATGTTGTGAATTAGATTCTATCTCTCCTCAATGTCGGCTTGGATTACCTATTATGGTTGAAGTTTTCATCAAGCCTCACATCATTTAGGATCAACTTAGCAATTACATTATCAATCAATATGCTATATACCATCCTTGCAGCTATGTGTATCATAAAATGTTTTTATCAGCCACTTATTAACATATTCTTTATATGAACAATAGATGCGCTACTTACAATTATGCTCACCTTCAACTGCACAGATAGCTTTAGCTTTTTGTGTTTCCCATCTAATGTATTTATTATTCCATCTTCCTTGTAACTCATAATCAAAGGACATCCTTTAAAATTCTTCCATGGATGTGAATATTTGTTTGATCTGTAACTCAGCGCTTCCTTTTACCAATCTTACATACGTCGTAGCATCTGCCTCGTTGTCAGACATGTTCGGAATTGTCAGCAGTCCTTCTGGTTCACTGTCATCATCAATTTTCGATAACGGCTTCTATATGCACATTCTCTTCAAACACCAAAGTACCATCTGACGAAGCCACGCATTCTTCAGCATTATCAGTCTCGTTAATCACCCTTGGCTCTTCTGCTGGTGGACGAGTTTGAGCATCATCATGAGACTCCATGTAAATGTCTATCACTTTCACCCAGATTGTTGTCTAACACAATCTCTTGAAATTACGAGAAACCTCCCAAACAAAAATTTAATTCATTCAAGTTTTCGAAAGGCAACTTGTACCACAACATCTGTTTATACATAGGAACCAAATTATCTTTCTCCAGCTCCGTTAAGAGATGCTTAGCCTCCACGACGAAGGATTGTGATAGCCCATTTGAATAGATCGTGGATCCATCTTCGAAATTCTCGAAAGTTTCGCCAAAATACACATTAAACTGAGGATTTGTATCCCTTTCATCTTTTTTTGATTTTCGCTTTCAAGCATGAGAGAATTTTCGTTTTCACACTATGAAATCAGTATGAACCCTAATTGTAAAAGCTTCCCCATTTATCCCCAAATCAAAAACGCATTGTTTATTGTCTTTCCCAAAACCGTCTCATTTTGCTTTATTTAAAATTTAATCTGGTTTAAATTTTAAAACAAAATGCGTCGTTATAGAGATTAAACATTATTAATGGATGATTTGTTTGCTAATCTATTAGTTTGACCAATTAAACGAGTTAACGATTTAAGAAGTTGGCGGAACGATGTATGAGAATGACAGATTTAACAGAATCGATGTTCGGAAATTTTAAAATACAATTTTGTGTGCCTGTATGAATTTGCCTTAATAATGTCCGGATAGTTTTAAACCGATTTCCCTACACCGGATAGTTTTAAACCGATTTCCCTACAATTTGTATGAATGATAGTGCACCTGAGCTTAAAATGAACCGAAGATATCACTCTCGCATCAAAGATGAACCCATTTAGTTTGCCTCATATATAATCGACAAAAACAAACCAGACTGACTGCCTTTGCCAGTAAATCTTGTTTATCATGCTAGTTATGTTTCTTCCAGTCTCCAAGGTTGATGTTTCCCTTGGCTTTGATATTTAAGCTCACTAGGCTTGGTGCCTCTGTATTAGTTCCTTTGCTTTTTTTTTTTTTTTTTTCT
>CM071718.1:16800595-16812788 GCA_036630335.1 Physaria fendleri | reverse complement strand
ACCAGTGATCAGTGAGGTAGTGGAAGCACTAGAGGACATTGTTGCCACATCGACTAAGCAGAAGATGCAAAGGAGCAATGGGTTTGGACGAGGAGGAGGAGATATGGTCAAGGCTAAGACATCGAGGTCGACCAAGACATTGGAAGTTATTATAGAAGAAGAGAAAGAAGAAGAAGAAACGGTGGCTGTTCAGAGAAAGAGAGAAGTCCATAAAGCTTTCTCTTGAGCTCAAAAGGCAAAAAGGTGGAGCAAGAAGCACTTATCCATCAACGACAAATCCTCCTAAGTAATTTCGATTATATTTTCTTCTTTAGTGACTTCAAATCTGATTGATATTGATTATATAAAAAAAACATATAAACTCAAATTTTTAGTCTTCTGTTTATTGAAGGCGTTGGGAGTTATATTCTAGTTTGTATTGAATTAAGTTATCTTTGATTCTGTTTGTTAGTCACTATTTGGTTATATACTAGATTCCCTTAAGATTTGGTTCGAGTTCTATATTGAAAAATTGCATCCTAAATTCCTAATGATGTCTGTTTATAATTGTTAGGCTTGACAAAAAAAAAATTGAAAATTGCAATAACAAATAAAAATAAGGGACGTTGGGAGTTATATTCTAGTTTGTATTGAATTAAGTTATCTTTGATTCTGTTTGTTAGTCACTATTTGGTTATATACTAGATTCCCTTAAGATTTGGTTCGAGTTCTATATTGAAAAATTGCATCCTAAATTCCTAATGATGTCTGTTTATAATTGTTAGGCTTGACAAAAAAAAAATTGAAAATTGCAATAACAAATAAAAATAAGGGAATCTATTCTGCCATAGACAGCCTCTGAAATAATGAGATTGCCACAGACAGCAATCTCTTTTAAAACTGCCACAGACAGCCAAAACACGCGTATGTCATTGTCCATGCGAAAAGACCAGCATGTCCCTGTCTGTGAACATCACACAAAAACACTAAGGGCATGCTGGTCTTTTATTGTCCATGCGAAAAGACCAGCATGTCCCTGTCTGTGAACATCACACAAAAACACTAAGGGCATGCTGGTCTTTTCGTGTGGACAGTGGCATGCGCGTGTTTTGGCTGTTTATGGCAGTTTTAAAAGAGATTGATGTCTGTGACAATCTCATAATTTCAGGGTCTGTCTATGGCAGTCTCTATAATTGTTTCTAAAAATAATGGATGTAAGTATTTCATTTGGATATCTTTGTTTATCTTCTTGAGAAAAAAAAGATATCTTAGATTAACTAATTATTATCTACATGACTAATTTCTCACAAAAAGAAATATAATTTTGAAAAACCATGTAGAATACATGTTAAAACGTAATTATTAATTCCAAAATTATTCGGGTTTTAGTAGGCAATTAAATCTAAATTTGGCCATGTGTGTTTTATAAATGCGTATTTAGATGATAGATAATAAAACAAGATGAATTATACGATTAATTAAGAAATTTTATGATTGATGGTTAACATGGTAGGTAGAAAATTAAAGTGGTTTGAGTAGTTTGAGTATTAATTTATGAGAATCTAATAGTTTAGGTAGAATAATTAAGAGGCAAAAAATTGAGGTAGAAAAACTGAGTAGTGGAATAGTTCGGGTTTAAAAAAATTGACAAGCTTTTTGTTATAACTTGATTTCACATTGGTATAACACAAAGTTGACCGATAAGTTAAAGGAAAAATGTTTACAGCCACCTCGAACTAAAAATAACGGGCGCTATCCATCCGAATGTTTGGTCTTGCTCTAGTTTTACACAAAATATTTGTAATTGTCTAAATTTTCCCATATCTAACATAATGATTTCATAAAACACAATAGTGTTAAATCGCGATTAAAAATACGGTTAGTGTTAAATTAAAACAAAAGCCAAATAACTAAACCTATGATATCTAGATTCACTGAATCCATACACACTGAACAAACAAATGATCTCTAGATTCAATTCCAACATCACACAACAAGTACTTAGGGGAAACACCCCAAGCATATAACTTCTATTTAACAGCAAACTTGTTCACTATAGTCAACCAAAAGATAAAGACAAATCTAGAGACATAACTTTTGAACGATACTGTCTTATACCATGAGACAATACCCTCGATAGGTTACAGAGCAGTCCATGTTTAACTAGTGGTGAAGGATCGTAGTTTTTCACCATCAAGGTACCATTGGGAAAATAGAAAACTGCTTAAACAGTACATAGAGAAAGACAAGCAGAACAAAGTTTTTTCTTGTTATTTACTATAATTTTCTGCACTATTAAGGTCTAGATAAAGAAAACCATTTTGCTATCATTGTATTATACAGAGAAGATTCTCTACACAATGTATGTACCATCTTTCAGTAAAAAAAAAAACCAAACGAATAAGTCCTAGAGCTGCCTTTTTTAATCTTCTTACCATTTGCCCTTTTAACAAATGGTTTAATTGATTGGATATTGGTTTTGGTTTTTGTTTACTACTAACCGTATTTTTAATCACGATTTTATTATCGTATTTTTAATCACGATTTAATGATAATAAAATCGCATCAAACACTATGTGTCTTATGAAATCATTATGTTATATATGGAGAGATTTAGACTATTACAAATATTTTATGTAAAACTAGACGAAGGGGATTGACAAAAAATAAAATAAAAATAGACGAAGGCCAAACATCCTGATGGATAGCGCCTGTTATTTTTAGTTCAGGGTGGCTGTAAACCTTTCTCCCTATAAGTTACTAAGGTTTTGATTGGAAAAGCTTTTTGTTAGCATTAGCATTACGCTCGAATAGTATAATTCTCCAAAAGCTTTAAGTTTTAATCAAATTTTATTTGGTTGAGATGTGAGCATTTAAATACAATATATATATATATAATAGAGCAACATCTCTCACTCTCAAGCATGCCACATCAAATTACTCAATTTCTATAGTGTCCATGTCAGACTTAGAGGAAAGAATTATTTACACAAAAAATAGGATTAAATTGAAATCACTTCTCTATACAAACACGTCTTCTTATTTTTGTGGAGACAAAAAACCATTCCTTTCGCGATTTAGATTCATGAGGGTTGAGATCATCTCAACATCAACATCAATCGAACGATACACCGGGGGAAGATAACTTGAATATCGCGAAGGAGATTATAGGGTTTGTGGATATATTCAAGTGGAGATTTGGGGAAAAAGTGGTTCACTATCGGACCAATAACACCGGATTACAAGTGCAATGGCTTAATATTATAAATAGACTTCTAGTTTTTGAAGCAAGTAACCGACTCTTTTTACCAAGCTTTTATTGTACAACTCTTTTGTTCTTTGTTTTTGGGGAGATGAATTCCTCTATAATTCTGAACCCCTGTTTTTGAGATTTCAATTGCAGTACAGTTTTTCTTCAATGATTTGTTGTGTTTCTCTTATGTTGTCTGAGTAGTTCTCCAATTAGGGTTTTGGATATTCCTCAAGAGAATTTTGGTATGTGATGTGCTCTAAGTTTTACCCCAAATAGTTACTGCAAGTATACAATATTGATGTGCTCTAAGTTTTACCCCAAATAGTTACTGCAAGTATACAATATAACACAACAATATTTAAGGATCGATCCCACAGAGATCAATGTACTTCTTGGATCTGAGTTTTTGTAAGGCAATCTAATTTTTTTTTTAATCTAGGTTTTAGGATTTTCTAAAGGCAATCTAATTTTTTTTTTAATCTAGGTTTTAGGATTTTCTATGGTTATGTTTGTATTGAATCTGACTTTAATTTTGGGAGATTTGTGGTTATTATTTCAGCTTATGGTTTATGATTTCGTAAATAATAGATTTTGGGTTACTGTTCTTCAATTTGATTGTGATTTTAATTTTTACTTTTGTTTGTGATTTGGGAATTTTGGGATTTTATGTTTCAATTTTGATTTTGGGGATTTGGGGTTTATTTGAATTGACTACTGAATAGATGAGATTAATTTTTGAATTTCTATGTTTTCTCTAAAATATTATTTTTTTATTCTTCTTAATTAGGTTGTTTGTTTGTTCTTTCGAATCAGGTATAAAACAAATTATGCAAAAACTCCAAAATCAGCCCCATGTGATCTTGGTTACATCTGATGATAGAAGTAAAGAATCTGATAGTGATGAGGATGACAAAGAAAAAAGGGAGCGGTCTAAAATGGAACTAGAAGATTTTGTTGAAAAAAGGGAGCGGTCTAAAATGGAACTAGAAGATTTTGTTACTCAATTCATGGAAGAACATCCCATCCACCACAATGTAATTCCTGAAAGTGATGAAGAAGAAGAAGAAGAAGGTTCTCAAATTAGATGCGGTAATGGGGTTCTAGGTTTGCATATGCAGTTTGGCATTGCATTTAAGGAGATGGTGTTGGATTATGTGCTTAAGACTGGAAACAATATTTAAGCAATGCAGATGGGATAAAAACAAGATTAGTTTCTGTTGTGGAATGGGTGACCGCTGTCCATGGAGGGTTTATGCTTCTTTGATTAAGAAATAAGGTGTTTGAGAGATAAGAAGATTAGTAGATTTGCATAATGTGCTGCAAATGGATCATGTGCAATGTTCAAAGTGTCGATGATTGCTCGGGTTTTTCTAGCTAAGATACGACAAGATCTATATTTAAGGATTCCAATGAAGATGGAAGGGTATATAATGGAGCACTGGAAGTTAACATCTATAAAGAATCAATTTCAATTAGGTAGAAAGAAGACAATGAAGTGGTTAAAGAAAGAATATGTGAATCTGTTTTCGCATATTAAATACTATGGGACTGAGTGTGTTGATTCCAATTCTAGAACGATTGTTGATATTGGTACTATCAACAACGAATAAGGGGATGAAGTGTTTCAACGCTTCTATTTTTTCTTTCATAATGAAGTGTTTCAACGCTTCTATTTTTTCTTTCATAACCTCAAAAGAACATGGAAGGAAAACTATAGACCGGTTATAGGAGTTGATGGGTATTTTATTAAGATCAAAATGAGAGGGCAAGTGCTCGTGGCTATTGGCAGAGATGCAAACAATAGTATTTATCTAGTTGCTTAGGCTGTAGTGCAAGTAGAGAATTAAGAAAATTGGTTAAGGTTTATGATGATGGTCAAACATGATTTACATTTGGGCAATGGTAAAGGCATTATTTTACTCTCAGACTGTCAGAAAAGGTTACTAAAAGCAATTGTCAACGAGTTACCATGGATTAAACATAGGATGTGTGTGAGACACATCTATAGTAACTTGAAGGCAATGTCTGGTAAGAAGTGTGCAATGTTGAACCGCTAATATGAACACTGGCATGGAGCTATAATGAGACTGAATATACAGCAAATTTAGAACGGTTGAAGGAAGTTGATTTGAGCAACTACACCTATGTAATGAGGTCTAATCCAATGTTTTGGTTTAGATTCTTTCAAAAGATTAGTAACTATTGTGAAGATGTAAACAATAACTTCACAAAGTTGTATAATAGTACTATGTTAGAGACGATTCGTAGGATTGCAATACTATGTTAGAGACGATTCGTAGGATTGCAATAAATCGTATCTCTAGAAGGTTTAACAAGGCGGAGAGGCATGTAGGGATATGCACTCTTTATGTGATGCAACTTTTAGAGGATGAAATGAAAAATCTTTATAGTATAGAGTTTATAATAGCAGCAATGGTCTCATTGAAAAAAAAAGAGAGCAACAATGGTCTATATGAAGCTATTTTATATGGAGAAACTTATCGAGTTAATTTGAATAGGCGCACTTGCTCTTGTAGGAAATGGGAGATACGAGAAATCCCATGTGAGCATTGATATGACGTTATTTTCGTGCAAAGACAACATGTGAAAAAAATTATTCAAGGTTGTTTCAACACTCATGTATGGAGAACACATACGCCTTATCTATTATGTCGTTTTGGGGGTGCTATGTTTTGGTGTCGAAAGGACACTGATTTGATGCTTCAACCAGAGGTTCCTGAACAACCAATAAGAAACAAGAACAATAAAAATAAGAAAAAGAAAAGGAAGAAAGAAGAAAGAAGTGAATGAATCACCTACCAAAAAATCATTAAAAGGAAAACGCACAGTTCATTGCATAAAATGTGATATTAGTGGTCATAATTCAAGATCTTGTGATCGAAAGAGAAAGGTATTTATTTTCTTTAGTAGTTATGAATGTACAACCAATTATCACTTATCTATTTTTAAACCATTTCAGGAGGTTGAACCATCCGTAATCTAACTAAGAGAAGGTTCATAAAGTTAAGCAACACTAGCTAGAGAAGATTAGATTTGGAGGGGGAAGGATGCTTTAGCTCATTTTTTATTTTTAACATTGGATTAGATTTTTTTAATGGTTTTGGATAAGTAGAATATTGGCATGTTTTTAATATTATGATGGATTGGATATCTTCAGCACCTTTTTTATATTTGGTTTAATAGGATCTCACCTAAAATTATAATGGTTTCAGTTTTTTTTGTTCGTTGCAAAGATGTATTTAAAATAAATAAATAAAAATCATGCATAGGTCAGATGTATTGGGTGGTTTTGATCGTTTGGTTTTGTTAAATCTGGTTTTAAATTAAATTGATTTAATTTAAATGTGGTTTCGTTAAAGTTACCTGGATTTTCTATCGCTAAAATTAAAGATTTTAACCACATTAAACGCGGTACTTGTAATTAGGCTTTTAAACTCAAACGTATAGGGTTATAAACATTTTTATTTAAAATAGGTAAAAAAACAAGAGGCAAAGTAATTAGGTAGAAATAAATCGTTATGTTTGTTGGTAGGGGGTTACAGACCGTTCACCCGAAACTTTTAGAGAAATCATAAAAGTTTAATGCCATTTTCGTTTATGTATATGATATTGCATTCAAATACTTCATCCGAATGTTGCTTGTTTATGTTTTTAATTTATGTATCTAGATATAGCATCTAGTTGCAATAACGTTTGTTTGTGTATTTTACATTAATAGCTAGATAAACTTAAAATAAAAAATGACCAAAAGGACATAATTGTTTACTAATATTTTTGGATACAGATTTTTGACAGAAAAAATTCATTTCTTTAATTTTTAGTGGAAAAATTACGTTATGATATTTTTGCAGAAAATTTATGGTTTCATCATTTTTGGCAGAAAATTAAGGTTTTGGCGAGAAAATTACGTTATATCATTTTTGGCGGAAAAATTATGTCAACTTCAATTACTATTTTAAGAACTTTTTTAACTAAAAAATTCGCGAAATACCTGAAAAAAATAAATTTATTCTTCATCTTTTCTTATTTGAAATTCTTTTCACCAGATTAAGTTTTTTTTGTCAATGCACCAAATTTAGTTCTCAAATCATATTCATTAGAAGACTGTAAACAATTTAATTATATTTAATTTTTGTAATTTCTTCATTCTATTGATCCGATCATGATCCGAATGATTGTGGATTTCACTTTGAGGATGTTCGAGTTCTGTAAGAACATATTACCGACTATTCTTGGTAGGATGGGCATACGATTTTTTAGTTTGGTTATAGTTTGATTTTTACTTTTTTTTTTTTGGTTTTACGATTTTATAAAAACTGAAACCATATAAAAACTAAATTTCACCCTATGAAATTTGGTTTGTTCACGCTTTTTTCGTTTTTTCGATTTCATGAAAACTAAATCTATTAAAAATCATACCTAACTTGGTTCAGTTTTGTTGTAATTCAGTTTCAGATTATTAAATTATGTCATATTTTTATTACTATATAAATCTGCATATGAATTTTTATTAAAAAAAATTAAACCTAAACAACATTAAAAGAACATAAAGATTCGGCTTTTACTGATTTTAAGCAAACCGAACCTAAACCAACATGTTTATATAATTGATATGGATTTGAATCTAAATTATAACCAAAATATTTACTTTGGTATGTTTTGCTTCAGTTTTCTCGGTTACAATATTTTTCTCCACCCCTAATTCTAAGGTTTTTGTTTTAATATTTGGGAAAAACTAAAATTAAAATGAATAGAACGGGTCATAATTAACGTCTCCTTTAAGGATAAATAAAAATAACTATTTCAAAACTACAAACAATGAAAATAGAAAATAAATATGTTCTACGTTGACAAAAACGAAACTAATTTCGTTAAATCAACAATGAAAATAGAAAATAAATATGTTCTACGTTGACAAAAACGAAACTAATTTCGTTAAATCAAACAAACACGAGAAATAAAATGTGCACATATAAGTTGAATAAATTAGCATTTTTACCTATCTTCAGATTTTTGAGCATTTTCCATACAAATATCATGTCTTCTAATATTTGGGGTTTATTTGATTCAATTATTTACCAAAATTGATTGAAATTAGGTTTAAAATATATATTTCAAAATTGCAATAGCAATTTATATATATAAATAAAGATTCAGTGTAAGTATTTCATTTGGATATGCTAGTTTTTTTTTCGTAATTAGTGTGTACATTTTTAATTTATGTCAAAGGACATGTGATTTTAGAAAACTATGTATAATGAGTATGAAAAAACTTGTAGTTATCTTTTTGCTTTAAGATCTGTTTACCTCTCAACTATTTTCATACCTTAATATTTTATCACTTTTATAAACATAAAACGATAGTTTCAAACCTATTTGCCCATCATAGTTTGAAATCTATTTGCCCCTCAAATTATAGTTCGCAACCTGCTCATTTTCTTTGGTTTGGATTGGTTTAATAATAAGCTTAACCGTAATTTGGTCTTTATTAGCTTGATTAGTAATCTGATCAGGCTTGTTAAACCCGATTAATTTTCCGCTAATAGTGTAAGCCCAACCACTTTGCTAATAACGTATAATTATCCCAAATCACAAGATTCGATCAAGTCAATTACTAATTAATCGGCTTAATATATCGATTTTGTATTCGGTTAAAGCAAATAACCGAGTAAGGGTTAAATAGATTTCGAACTATGAACTGATGAGTAAATAGATTTTTAACTATCATTTCATGGGGATTTAAAAATACTACGTTATGACATTACTTGAGGGAAAAATATATCGTTTTACATAGATTTAAAGTTCAAATATTGATTTTATGGTGTTTTATTATTTCTGTTATGCTATATTGACAAAGCAATAATAGAAGTTAGAGGTATCACCATTTTCATCCGTTTCATCTTATATAATCTTGTCATCTATGTCTATAAAACATATAAACAAAAAAAAGATTAAATTTATTGCCATAGAAGTTTCACACAGAGGAAACACATTTAGATCATCCTAAACAGATGGATGATGAGAAAAGAAAACATGTTAAAAACCTGCTAGATCTAAACATAGCGAACTGGTAATACAAACCAAAGCCAGAGATACAACTATATTATTTTGGAATCTATAACCCTAAAACCAACAAGAGATTAAACTACTGACTTGCAAAATCCTCAATAAATTGGAAAGGGAATAGAGCAAATTTACACGAAGCAATCAAAGAAACCTGATGAGAAAACTGCATAACAAAGAGCTAATCCAGCCTACAGAGAAGAGAACCAAAAGAAATAACATTGTGGCGTGATTCCTATGTAGAAATGGAGAATACCTGAACACTTCATATAGCAAGCCTTCAGAGCCAGGTCATTAGTCCCAATAAGGAATGGCTAAGAGAACTGGAGTGGCGTGAGGCTTAACCATTGAACCCTTTGGCGAGGGTGTATATACCGTTAAGTGGCCTCATAGAAGGCTATCTAGAGAGACCTCACTTAGGTTTGGGATGTACGAACAAAAGAACCACGAGCTTGCTGGAGGCAACCAATATGAAGAAAAGGTTTGGTGAACCAGAAGCCTTACGCTAAGAGCATATTTGAAGGCAACAAGTCAACGTCGGAGAAAACTAGGGAAGACATTAGGAGAATCAGAATAGAGAATGAGATGAGAAGAAATCTCAAACTCCAAAGAGGAGAATGGACTCAACCTCTCCAGTCGAAACAGATTTCGAAAGCAGAATCGAGAAACCCAACCTGCTTTCGGAAGCTAAACAAAACTCAAATCTTACCAGAAACTGAACCTAGACAGAGGAGATGCAATCATATACTACAGAATCGTGAGCTTACCATCAATTTGGAGGGATAAAAGAGAAGAGTCGGTTCTCTAGGTGATCAGAGTGACGAGATCCATGATATGTTGTTTGAAAGAACACTAGAGAAGAGTCGGTTCTCTAGGTGATCAGAGTGACGAGATCCATGATATGTTGTTTGAAAGAACACTTCTGCCATCTCCCACCACCATCTTTGATTACACCACAAAAATAGTATTTATAACGTAGAACACAAAACCAAAAATTTAAGAATCTTCGACTTCATCTATCAAATACACGCGCTCTTAAACAGAAAACCTTGAAAGAAAAATAGAAAACTTAGCTGGTTGACTGAAAAAAATCTACCGCGCGAATAGGAGAGTTTGTTAGGCGACATATTTAACGATCAGGGTTTTGGTATTTCGGCGATCAATTTCAGAGGGTTGTGATGAGTTCCAGGCCGTCGACTTATCTGGTGGTGTTGACGTGGTGGAGGGTGGGGTCGCTGGCGGAGTGATTGGTGGGGATCGAGCGATAGCATCGAACTCTAAGGATTCTATGTCGACGGCAGGTTCGGAGGTTGGGGAAGGTATGGCTGAGTCGGGAGGAGGTCGTGATCCGGGACAAGGTTTGGGGATGAAGCCGTCGTTTGCCTCGATCGTGGCTCGTCAATCCAAGCAGGGTCGTAGGGAGGTGGTCATTGAGGAAGGAGATTAAAGTGCTGGCACGTCGATCATGGAACCTTGCTGGGATTCCTATGATTGTGGAGAAGTGGGCACCGAAATCAGAGGTTGAGGATGAGGTTGTGCGTGTGATGCCTCTTTGGGTGACAATGAAGAATGTTCCTCGTGCGTTGTTTCATGAGGATGGACTGTGGTACTTAGCAAGTCGCATTGGTGAACCCAAGAAATTGCATATGGATACGGAGCTTTGTACTAAGTTTGACGAAGCAAAGATTCTTATTAATGTCAATCTCCAGAAAGATCTTTCTAGTTCTCATCGCTTTAGATCAAAGGATGGTTTAGACGTTAAAATTGATTTTTATTACCCTTGGTTGCCGTATAAGTGTACTTTGTGCCAGAAATGGGGCCATACTCCAACATTATGTTCAAAAGGAGAAGGAAATGAGAAGACTGCGCAAGAGTTGGAGACCGAACTCCCTTCAATTCAAAGTCCGGGTCCGCGTGTGGAAAAGCGAGTTGAAGCGAATAATGCAGCTCGTAGTGTTGACTCGGGGGTCCCTTCAGTTAATGTTGCTGATGGCTCGGGTTTGGACAAAGTAGTTATGGATGCGAGTCAGATGGAGGGGGTCGTTGAACATACGGTTTCTGAAGAAGATAGAGTTTGTCCCAATCCGCTGTTCGAGGAATGTATCGGAGATGTTATGATGGATGATCTTGGGCCAGGATGGAAGTTACCTACATCACCTTTACGGCGGGTAGGGGCAGCAAAAATTTCAGAGACAAAAGGGTTTTCATCACCAACATAGTTTGATTGCTTATCTAATCAACATGAGGAGGGTGAAATAAGGGAAGAAGAGGTTCGTATTACTAAAGAGATGGAGTTAAAGAGTGATAAACAGAAGGGTAGTGATACTGTTTTTGTTTGTTCTACTTGTTCGTCGAATAGGGGACGAGGTGCTAAGTTGTTCTACTTGTTCGTCGAATAGGGGACGAGGTGCTAAGTCTAATTCGGTTGGTAGTGGTTGGGGGAGGGGGAAGAAACAACTTTAATGGTGGGTTTCTTCTGGAATATTAGAGGACTTAATCAGTCTTCTATTCAAAGGTTGGTGGGAGAGTTATTTAGAAATAATAATATGAAGTTTGGGTGTTTGCTGGAAACTAAATTTCTGGAGCATAAAGCTTATGAAGTTTGTGATCAGATTGGTATGGAGTTATCTCTTCTTGATAATTACGATTTTCATGTTTATGGTAGAGTTTGGATTTTATGGGAAAAGGGGTAAAATTAAGCCTATTGCTAAGAGTGTGCAACATATTACATGCACCAGAGAGTGGCCGGGAGTACCTTTGTTTCTCTGTTCATTCGTTTATGCATTGAATTCGGAGGTGGAGCGTAGGGATCTTTGGGCTGAGTTGGTGTTGTTAT
The DNA here is from genome assembly GCA_036630335.1 of Physaria fendleri. Lineage (NCBI taxonomy): Eukaryota > Viridiplantae > Streptophyta > Magnoliopsida > Brassicales > Brassicaceae > Physaria > Physaria fendleri. The sequence continues at coordinate 16,800,636 of CM071718.1, read as the reverse complement.
CTGGGCAGCTTGGAGGTCTTCCATGGGTCTTTAGGGGGGGG
>CM071718.1:16723228-16733449 GCA_036630335.1 Physaria fendleri | reverse complement strand
GGTCGCCTGTCTTTTCAGCTACAACCACCGGTGCTGCAAACTCCGGTAACATCATCAACACGACAACACGTGTACCAGGTTAGAGACCAAACAACGTATGGAAACCCAGAAAAGAGACCGATGGTTGCTGATCACAACTCGACCCCTCCTGGCTTCACCATCAAAACACGACTGTTACTGCGTTTTGGTGATGTTGAGTCTCGTGGGCCTAATCAGGCCCTTTGCTGCATCAAACAACATGGCCCAGTCCAAGAATATATTGCTTTGTTTGAAGATCTTTTGGCCCAAGCCACATGCATCGATAGACGAACTCTCGAAGGAATTTTCCTGAACGGTTTGCAACCAGCGCTGCGCACGGTGGTGCATATGTACAAATCCCAGTCTCTGGCGGAGATGCGAGCGTATGCTATACGTATGGAGTCTGAATCGTTGACTAATCTCTTGAACCAGGAGATTAATCACTCTTCCTCGTCTCCAAGACCGTCTCATCATTTTTCTCCTTCCCCTACGCCATGGAGAACGAGAGAAATACATCCCGCATCTCAGACCCATAACACGGAGGGTACCCATACACGACATCAGGCAAGGCAACGATAGACGTCAGATCGTGAGATGGAGGAGAAGAAGCGCTTGGGGTTATGTTTTAAATGTGACGCTAAATGGTCTAGAGNGAATAAAGAAAATAAAGAACCAATAGATAAAAAGAAAAAGGAAGTGATTTAATTTTAAAAATTAAGAAAAAAATAAAAGGGCAAAAGAAAAGGAAAAAAAAAAAAAGATAAAGAAGATAATTTTTTTTAATAAAAATTTTAAAAATTAAGAAAAAAATAAAAGGGCAAAAGAAAAGGAAAAAAAAAAAAAGATAAAGAAGATAATTTTTTTTAATAAAAATGTTATATTTTTTTTCAACAATTTCATATTAGGTAATTTTTGATACAAGTATTTGACTTTTATATAAAGAATTGATATTGTAATAAGTAAATTTAATCATGATAATACAATACAACATATGACAAGAGAGCAAAAGGAATAAGAAATAACGTACGTACGTAATGCTTATGTCGGCATGATCGAGCTACTAAGCTGTACGTCAAAGTGGTAAGTGCTCATATGCCTCTTTTGCCTATGATAGTGCATTGCATTTCCTCATTGTGGATTTGCTTAAGATCTTTTTTTTTCCAAGATCTTTTCATAAAGTATATAATGACTAGTGTAACAATATGGTAATTAACAAGAAAAAAATCTTTTCCAACTAAATTCAGTCATTTATTATTAGTGTGGTTAACTAATCACTATAAAGAAAAGTAAGACATGTTGATATTTTGAAACGTTCACATCTAATAATAATTGAATTAGCAATGCAGAATATTTCAATTTTTGTTGTCCTTAGTGAATTATGGACATAAGTTTGGTTGATTAGTTATAGTTTTTATGCTATAGAGGTAACATAAATTTATTGTATATATGTTCTAAATAACTTAGGCATATAATGTTTTTTTTTTGTCAATGAGGCATATCCGCATATAATGTTTTATCATTTTTTTTTTTTTAATGTTTTTTTTTTGTCAATGAGGCATATCCGCATATAATGTTTTATCATTTTTTTTTTTTTGTCTTACTACGTGTTACAAAACATCTTAATGACTCAAAGATCGTTCCTAAAAACGATTGTACTCGGAGAATCAATTCTCACAACGATTCCTTCGTCTTCATCATCACTTGATTCTTCCATCATTTTTCGTCTACTTGTGCTGCTTTCTCCTTTTAGAGGAGGACATGTACGGCTTTCAAGCTGCTTATTCGTCATAATTGAACCTTCTGATTTAGCTGATAAAAGACCTTCACCTGATGGGAGTTTCTTGTACAATAAGCTATCTTGTGGCTTCTTATTATTGATCCCACCGAAACTTGCACTTCTTCTATACACATTAACCTAATTAAAAATATATACAGATAAGTTAGCCAAGTTCATGTTAGTAATCAGTATTAAAAGAAATCTTTTATTACCATGCTGCCGAAAATGCTAAGTTGCATTGCTCGTTCAGACAAACTTATTGTCTGTTTATTGACCTCCTGTTGTTGTTGTTCTTGTTTGTCTTTGTAAATACTTTCAGGCCAGCTCATGAGACCTAGGCCAGCTCATGAGACCTTTATGTTCTTTACGAAATGATCTCTGCAGCTGATCAGTGCTTGAGCTACGTGTTGGTGTTAACGAAGATGGTCTTCTATGTAGATTCCTATCACCTCCTCCAAATGCTCCAATGTTGAAGATGATTACTCTTGCCCTTGTTTCAACACTGTATTGTGTCGCTTGTTGTGAGAAACTCACTCTCATGATACTTGAAGCTTCTGATGAATTATGGAAGCTGTGATTATTCCCGTTAGAAGGTAATAATGCTGCGGGAGATGATATAAGCTCTTCTTGGATACCAACTGGTTTTATGAATCCTTCTAATAACAAACCGATGTTGTTGTAATTGATTTCGATTGATTCTCCAGATACATATGTTGTCAGTTTTGAGCTTTCGGTGGAAACAAGTGCTCGTAATTCTTGCATTGCTACTTTTTCAAATATCTGAGGACGCAAGAGTTTGAGCAGAACCAATGCACTTTCCTGCCATTAAGAAAACACAAAAGATATTGATGCAAAATCAACAATCAAGAGAAGCGAGTCTTCTCTCTTCAATGGATTCTAATAGAGATGTACCTGCCAAAGGAAATCGTCGATGGTAGAATCTGATTGTAGAATGGAGAGAATTTTGTCGCTATCGATGAAAAAGCAAAGAACCATAGAATCTGTAATCATGTCACACATATATGGCTTCCCGGTGAGGACTTCGTAGAGCCCCAATGTACTACCATGAGAAAAAGTTGGATGCAGCGAGTGATTGTTGCTTAAGCTTTTGCTTTTCCACTGTAGGATTATATTGTTATCATTATAACATTCAGTGTAGAAGTACTAGTAGGACTAAGTTTTAGGTTTACCTTAACAATGCCATCAAAAATAAGCCAGACTCCAGTTGGCTTTGAACCTTCTTTATAAAGCGTGACACCACGGAGCTTCATTGGTTCTTTTTTCGAGTGTGTAAGGGATTCACATATTGCAGAAGGAAGAGCTACTGATAACGGATGGGAGGTGATCATGTCCCTTAGTTTAGGAAGTTTTATTATCGGAGGGTTTCTCAAAAGCTTCTTCAAGCCAGTCTACAAAGAGTGGGAGAAATAACATTAGACAAAAGAGAAAAGGACCATTTTTTTTTTAAGGATTCCTTTGGTACCTGGACAGCATCATGAAGATGATAGATTTCTTTTTCCTCCAACAAGCCAATCTTCTCAAGGTTTTGAATGTAATCAAGTAAATGATTCAGCACAGAATGTGTTACTTGTTTTGTTTTCACAACACGGAGAACCTGAAAACCAAATTGATAAAAAAAAATTATGTGCTTAATAATTTATAAATTATCCAAAAGAAGTAACACAGACACTTAACCTGAGGAAGTGAAGATCGGACTTTTTCCAAGAACTCTTTTGCTTCCTCTCCTTCCCGTTCACTTTCGCTGATTACAATGGAACCAATATTACTCTCCCCTGTTTTGAGAAACAAAAGTAACCAATGAGGCATAAGCCCATCAAAAATAAGCCAGACTCCAGTTGGCTTTGAACCTTCTTTATAAAGCGTGACACCACGGAGCTTCATTGGTTCTTTTTTCGAGTGTGTAAGGGATTCACATATTGCAGAAGGAAGAGCTACTGATAACGGATGGGAGGTGATCATGTCCCTTAGTTTAGGAAGTTTTATTATCGGAGGGTTTCTCAAAAGCTTCTTCAAGCCAGTCTACAAAGAGTGGGAGAAATAACATTAGACAAAAGAGAAAAGGACCATTTTTTTTTTAAGGATTCCTTTGGTACCTGGACAGCATCATGAAGATGATAGATTTCTTTTTCCTCCAACAAGCCAATCTTCTCAAGGTTTTGAATGTAATCAAGTAAATGATTCAGCACAGAATGTGTTACTTGTTTTGTTTTCACAACACGGAGAACCTGAAAACCAAATTGATAAAAAAAAATTATGTGCTTAATAATTTATAAATTATCCAAAAGAAGTAACACAGACACTTAACCTGAGGAAGTGAAGATCGGACTTTTTCCAAGAACTCTTTTGCTTCCTCTCCTTCCCGTTCACTTTCGCTGATTACAATGGAACCAATATTACTCTCCCCTGTTTTGAGAAACAAAAGTAACCAATGAGGCATAAGCAGGATTTTCAGATATTCTGCCCTCATCAAGCATCTCCCAGTAAGCTGCTTGGACACCTATTTCATTCAATTTTCAAAGTTTCAAAATCTGCCCAGTTAAAATGTATATTGGAAGTTACATGATCACAACTACCATTTAAGAGCCGTATACGTATGTCCTTTAAACTGTTGGGGTCAAGATTTCCAGTTTCTGAACCATTGTGAGGATGAACCAGTTCCCCTTCTGAATCTTTTAGGCTTGAAATATATTTTTCAACTGTAGGCCAGTCAGCAGGTCCTAGCTCCTCATCGTCTCCTAGATCTTGAAACGCATGTAGGGCTTTGTTCAGCATTTCATACTTTGTCCATTCCAATATTCGTTTCTGTCAACAAGAAAAGTGGATAATTTTAAGACATTAAACTGAAGGGGTTGAGCATTTCGAGATAAGAGTGCAGGGTCTTTTTTGGAGCCAATCATGAGCTAGCTATTACTGACTGACGCTTACTTAAACGCGCCAGTCTGACACGGGCCTGACTGACGCTTACTTAAACGCGCCAGTCTGACACGGGCACAACCACAGAGTTCCTTGGTCCTCAATTAAAGTACAATGAATTTGCATGCTAAGTTGGAAATGAAATCTGTGAAAAGATTTTGACCTTTGTAGCTGACAAACCATCCATACCAAGAAGGTGTAGAACAAATTGGGTAGTGGATCCATTAACTATCAGAGTAAGGAACACAATTCCACCAGTGAAGAAAATAAACTGCAAAACAACTGAGAATATCAAGAGAGCGAAATGATACTCTTACATAATTCATTTAGGCTGACGATAACACCTTGCAGAATATTTCCAGAACTTACCAATGTTCCTGTCTCTGTGCTGAGAAATGAATTCTCACTTGATTGCTGAATCAAATGATTAAGAATAAGGTAGGTCAACACTGAATCGATGTGGCTTAATAAACGGTGTGCATAAATTTAAGAGAGAGAAGACAAAATTGTTCTTGAACCTTCACAGATAAAGAAAGGGCAAGGGCCACAGCACCCCTCAAACCAGACCATACGAGTATGATGGCTTCCTTCCAATCCAATCCATATCCAAAATGATATAACAATGGATATAGAACTCCAACAACAACGCAACGCGATAGTTGAACGTACAAGTACAGTAGGAAAAGAAATCCCCATGAATTCCCTGTAAAAAACAGAGGTCATCAAGAGCCCTTAAATCCACAGTATACTATTGAGGTAAGGTCAATGATTTTGTGTGCCTTATGATATGCAGGATAGTACATCTGTTCGCTACTTAATAAATAACTGACTGATGAGAGAACATAATATCTCAGTTCTAGCACAGTGGACATTTAATCACTTTTCTAAAACCAGAAATGCCATTTTTTAAAATAGCTAATTTACGCCAAGGAACAATTGACCCTTTGAGAACCAGATGTCATAAATACAGAGTTCTGTTCGCGGTAACATCAAGCTATGATAACAGGTGGGAAAATGTAATGAGTAGGGACTCAAATTCAATAACCAATCGGCTTAAAAAATTTAGATGGAAATGACGTTCATATAACTTGAAAAGAATTCCATTTTAGCTAGAGAAAGAAATACTACAAACTTATAACAATTAATGGCACCTTGGTAGGCAATCTTATCGCTGTCGAGAATGCCTTCAGCAATGACAACACCACTGGGAAAAAAAATGAGAAGAAACTTAAATACTGGAACTGGCTAAAATTGACTGCTGTAAAAAAGGCTTTTTGGGACAGATTAGCTTAATTTCTTTGGTGACATGTGCCAGGCATGAGAAGAGTCTATATGTTAACCCTTACCTGAGGATAAAAATCAAAGTATTTGCAATATATGCAACCATTTCCCTGCACAATTTACCGAGAAAAACTGTCTTACAGGGATCAACCTTTTTCATAGTGTAAAGCTATACAAAACAAATCCAATTCCACAAGTTTGAGAAAAATACCAGAAGTGATGCAAACTTTTTTGACTGTCACCTTTGAATGCTGTCCTTGCAAATGCAGCATAAAACCTGTTACAGTTATTATAAAACTAGTGGCGTCTAACATGATAACAAAAAGTAGAAAAAAAAATGAGATCACGGAAATTTACATGCCCAGAGTCATCACCGTCAAAACACCAGAAGCCTCAGCCCACTCTTGAGCCTGTGACACAGTAGCTAACTCTCATTTGAAATTTTGAATAACAAAAATAAGACCTCGGCATAGGATTTCATAGCCTACATAAAAGACGTACAGTGTAATATGCGAAGTAGCTCACTGCAACTGTTAGCGTTATCTCTATGACTGTGTCATTAAACATGAATTTGAGCCAAAGAACGGAGGCAATGCCAAACAAACTTTTTTGACTGTCACCTTTGAATGCTGTCCTTGCAAATGCAGCATAAAACCTGTTACAGTTATTATAAAACTAGTGGCGTCTAACATGATAACAAAAAGTAGAAAAAAAAATGAGATCACGGAAATTTACATGCCCAGAGTCATCACCGTCAAAACACCAGAAGCCTCAGCCCACTCTTGAGCCTGTGACACAGTAGCTAACTCTCATTTGAAATTTTGAATAACAAAAATAAGACCTCGGCATAGGATTTCATAGCCTACATAAAAGACGTACAGTGTAATATGCGAAGTAGCTCACTGCAACTGTTAGCGTTATCTCTATGACTGTGTCATTAAACATGAATTTGAGCCAAAGAACGGAGGCAATGCCAAAAGCTATACCAATCCCTACACTAAAGACACATAAAGGCTACTGCATACCTTAACAAGCGATCCGAGACAAAATGTTGAAATGAGAACTCCAGGCCCCGCAAGTAACACCATTTGTCCCAGACACCTCTAATGGAACATACAAAGAATTACATCACAAGAACCAAAGCATTTAGTATCTCTTGCTCTTCACCATAGATTAACTAAGAATCAGAGGCAAAGGAGGCCAGTCACAGAAACTCGAGACTGGAGAAAAAAAAAAAACACACCTTAATCTGGTGAACTTCCATTGAAAACGAACTTTCAAAAAGAAGAGCTGGAAGAAAAACAGCCAAAAGAAGTTCTGGATCAATACCATTCCCTGTGCAACAATAACAATGAGATTACTGATTCCCAAACTGAAATAGCCAAACGGTTGGTATTTTTGTTTTGTTTTTTGAAACAACGAGCTTACAAATACGAATTCCATGGCCGACCTTCCCAAGCTTATGGTGAGTTCCATATTCTGAAACATTAGACAACAGCTTTAGAAAACAGTTCTACTCTTAAGTAAACACTAAACAATGAACTTTCCTTCAATTCCAAGAAAACTCTTATATAACTACTGAAATTGAATGAAACAAGTATCAATTCGTTGACTTATACGGTTAAAATGAAATAAATGGCGTTTCGAGCATGAGAAAAATCAAAATTCCAGAAAAGAGATAATAAAATCAAAGGAATAATCGAAATCGAACCGATAGATCCAAGAGCAATTCCGATAACTAGAAGAGCGACGGTGTAAGGAACCCTAGTGCCACGAAGCAAATGCCTAGAAGCAATACCAAGCACCAAACACATCCCAACGAAGAGAACAGCATCAACAGGGCTAGATTCTTCATTAGAAGTCTCCTCTTCCAAAAGCCTCAACGGAATCGAAACGTCGATTACAGTGTTTTTTCTGTAATATATTTCACGAAATTTTAGCTGACAAAATATTCTAACCAAAAAATATTCTGATTTGGAATTAATAATATTTTGTATAATCTGAATTGTACTAAATACTAGAATAATATATTAGTTTGTTTGTATATTTATTTGGAATTAATAATATTTTGTATAATCTGAATTGTACTAAATACTAGAATAATATATTAGTTTGTTTGTATGATTTAGTAAATAAAGCAATTATAGTGATAGTTGAATAATTTTGAATTAATAATAGTACCTATTATATGTGTTTCATTTTACATAAGACAAATAAAAATTAAAGATAAATTAATTAATTTAAAATAGACTGAATATAAATAAATTCGACTAATTAATCCAATAATGTTAAAAAATATTTAGTTGTTGTAAATAGACTATAGAGGATATTTTAGTTTCCATGTTTTGTTTTCTTAAATATAATTAAATGCTAATATATATATAAGAATTTATTAGGCTTGAGCTTATTTCTAATCTTAAGTGTGACAATCATAGAAGTGATTGTATCCAACTTCAGGTGAGGGTTTGTCGAAATTTGTTTTTGACAAAAGAAAAAAAGCAAGACAGTTTTTGATATTCCAAAACCTATGTTTGGTCCTAAAAGACTAAAAAACATTTATGTTACATGGTTTCTGAAGATCTTTTAATTTGAAAAGACATCTTAGTTGTTCAAATTAATGATCACTCTGATTATGAAAAATATAAATTATTTGGTAAGGGGCAACCAAACTTTTGTTGTTCAAATTAATGATCACTCTGATTATGAAAAATATAAATTATTTGGTAAGGGGCAACCAAACTTTTGATCCCAATCATATGAATTTTCCACTAATATGACACTAATTACTGGATACAACTTTCACATAATGCTAATAAAAGGAATAATAGATTTTATAGAATCAAATAGAAAAAATTTGAAGAAAAATCCAAGATCTATAGAAAAATATATTTTAAAATATGGGAGACAATCGATATTATCAGCAATTATCCTAAATATGCCTAATTACACTTTATTTGCGTTTACCATTTTCAAAGAATTTTTGATGTGATTTTGTTCTTGATAAACAATCTTAAGTATAGTAAATTAAAATGAATATAGTAGATAATCTCTTTACATATTTTTAATTGATTTTTGTTGCTAATTGTAATACTGATTTACCACTTAATTATGCCGCGTTCCAGCTGGATTAATAACGTTGATTAAATATAAAAAGGAATTAAAAACAATAATTCAAACCTAAAATAAAAATTCACACTTTAACTTACTAAATTTTGTCGTCTGCTATTCTCTTCTATGTAACTTTCCTCGATCTCCGCCGATTACATCTCTTAATTTGTTTTTTCCTTTTTTCCGTAACGAAAAGACATACTTTACATCTTCGTGTTCTTGTTCTGATTCGTCTGTTCTTCAATGCCTCCGCAAAACCCTAAATTTACGTTAAAGGCGGCTGCTTTGAGTTAAGTGAGGTTTCTTTGTTTTCTCGTTGAAATTCTCCGAGAAAATGACGAATTCTCATCTGGGTATTCTCTGTTTCTTCATCTTTTTACTGGGTTTAGTTGAATTCTCTGTTTCACAGAATGGTCTCGATGATTCGACTATGCAAGCTCTCAAATCGAGTCTGAATTTAACTTCAGACGTCGATTGGTCTAACCCTAATCCTTGTAAATGGGAATTTGTTCAATGCGATGGGAGTAATCGTGTAACTAAGATTCAGCTTAAACAGAAAGGGATTCGTGGAACTCTTCCTTCTAATCTTCAGAATCTATCTGAATTGATTGTTCTTGAGCTTTTTCTCAATCAAATCTCTGGACCAATTCCTGATCTCTCAGGTCTCAGTCACTTACAAACGCTTAATCTACACGACAATCTCTTTTCTTCTGTTCCAAAGAATCTCTTCGCCGGTATGAGTTCCCTTCAAGAAGCTCATCTCGACAACAATCCGTTTGATCCTTGGGAAATTCCAGATACCATCAAAGAGGCAATGTCTTTGCAGAAACTGACATTCTCCAATTGCAACATTACCGGAAAAATCCCTGATTTCTTCAACTCTGAGTCACTTCCAAGCCTGACGAATTTGAGATTGTCTCAAAATTATCTACAGGGAGATTTACCTTCAAACTTTGGTGGTACTTCTCTTCAGTCTCTCTTCTTGAACGGTCAAATGGGTCAGATGAAACTAAACGGCTCGATCTCGGTGTTACATAACATGACTTCTCTCGTTGAGGTTTCTCTTCAAGGAAACTCTTTCACAGGTCCAATTCCTGACGTCT
>CM071718.1:16711556-16723128 GCA_036630335.1 Physaria fendleri | reverse complement strand
AAAAATAAATATAAATTTTTAATTTATTAAAATAATTGATCCGCGGTGTACCGCGGGTTAGAGTCTAATTGTCGTTTGAAAATTAAGGACAATGGTTCAGTGAGCTGTGAAACACATCACTTTTTCAAAATATCCTATCATTTTAATTATGGGCTTAACACAATCCAATTAGGAATTTAAATATTGATTGACCATAGACATGTTGAAATTAAACGCATATAGTAAAACATATATACTAAAAGAATATATATATATATAACCATATATAAAATAATTAAATTACAAAATTATAATAACAAAAAGTTGGTGCAATCAAGTGAGATAAGGAGATTTTTGACAATGCATGGTTTTAAGTTATAAGTTCTAGATTACAAATCTCATTATTAAAAGTAATATATTAGATTATATTATTAGAAAACAGTAAATAGTAATAATATCATTATTGTTAAATCGTTATTATGTAGGAACAGTCAAAATGAACGTGACTATATATCTTTTTAATCATTATGTAAAAGTGATCTTAGATTATTACTATGAATTTAGCATTTTTTTTTGTTAATTTATGAATTTAGCTTTGTCGACAAAAGACAAAGAATTCAGAATGATGGTCCATTGTTTACTACAAATATGTGTAACTATTAGTGTATGTAAAACTCAGGACCAAAAAACAAGTATATATCAAACAAATTCATTGTACACATTATTATTTAAAAGAATCTATTTCACAGATTGTGAAATAATTTAATAAAATATTTTACACCCATATATTTTCTTACAAAAATACATGTTGTAAGAACCTTAAGATTTGGTGTACTGATATATTAATCACTCAATTAACCATACATTTCGAATACGTTAAACTTTGCCGACACAATATATACACTATTCAATGTGATATTGCCTTATTCTTGTAAAATACTAGGTAAGTCAAATTATAATAATGTGATATTGCCTTATTCTTGTAAAATACTAGGTAAGTCAAATTATAATATTATTTAGTAAATTTGCTATATTGCCTTATTCTTGTAAAATACTAGGTAAGTCAAATTATAATATTATTTAGTAAATTTGCTTACAGTGGGAAAGTCAAAATAAACCATGATAATGATGTGATTCGTAACCTTCCGCAATTATAATGTCCCCCATTGTAACCAAAACCCCAACAAAATTCAAACACTTGTACATTTTTCTCCACATAGTACATACTTGTTGAACATAAATTTTAATTTAGATGTATATGTAAACCTCCCTAATAATTTTTATTTAGAAGTTAATTGTTACTAAGATCATTTAGGTGGCAGAGTTATATAGAGAAAAAAATAAGAATAGTTCTATATTTTTTGTATACGTAATTAAAAAATATGGTATTTCTAACTAATTTCCGACCAAATTAGTTGGTCGGTTACAGATGATCGAAAAATTAAGTTGGTAGAAATTTTCGACCAATTTCTGACTTTGATTTTTGACCAAATTTCGACTATTATGTTTTTAAATTCCAATCAACTTCTAAGAAAAAAAAAAGAGCATATATCTAATCAACAAAAATAATAATTAGATTCTCAATACATATATGATTTAAATTTTATGCCCAAGATTTGTAACATGATTGTTTTGCATTAGTGTTGTTTCTTAATCACCATCAAATCCAATCCCATACAATAGATTCTAGAAAATATAACTAAAAAACAAAAAATATTTACTACATTGTCATATCTCAAAAAGAAAAAGAAAAGAAAAATATACCCATCCAACAATTTTTCTTTGGATTTATTTCTTTTTTCTCAAAAAGAAAAAGAAAAGAAAAATATACCCATCCAACAATTTTTCTTTGGATTTATTTCTTTTTTCCATTGACTATGGCCAGTACAAAATTCGTTTTCATCTTCCAAACTTCTCCTCTTACCTTTTGTCTTTTTCCAAAATTAATTATTTATTTTGAAATTACTTTCACTTTAGAGACACAATCCACCAAGATAAATAGGCAGCCACTTAAGTGTTTTTGCTACACAAAACAAATAATAAGCAAACTAGTCAAAAGAAGAAAATGAGTGAACTTCTCTACTCTCTCCCTACTTGGGATCTTCATTACCTTGGATCACTCTTCAAGCCTGACTTTAATCTTGGTATATACATACACACATTAATACATAATATCTTTGCTTATATATAGCAAAATATATATATATATATATATATATATTGTCATTTTCAATCTTGAATATGTTACATATACAAGTTATTCAAGATTAAAAGATCTTTATGTATTTCTCAAAAAGATTTGTTTTGGTTTTAAGTATAATATGAACAGAAGTATAAAATGAACAGAAGTATAAAAGGTGCAATGTGTGTTTGCAGATGCATGTGGGTTTATGAATGGATCACCGGAACAGATTTTCCGATCACCGGAGATGGATTATTCCGACGTTTCCACAGGTTACCTTGAAGACGCACTTATTGAGTCCGGTGAGAGAAGCAAAAGGAGACGTCTCTTGTTCGAGGATTCATCAAAGTCTTTTAAAGATAACTATTCGCAGGTTTGTGTAAATTATTCAGAATATATTATTAATTTTACTATTGATATGCAAATTTTTCTTCATAATCTTTTCCAAATGATTTGGTGACAATAATATTAATTTAATTTGAAATGTGTTGATTGTTGAAAATGTAGAATGATTGGGGCCTGCATGAGAGTTTTAGCTGTTTGAATAATCAGTTTGTCACTCCACATGTAAACACAGGTGAGACCTACTTTTATTTTATTTTTATTTACTATTTTTTTTTAAATGTCTTCAAAAAGAAATAAAAAATCATAGAACATCTTTTTAAGAATTTGTCTTTTATATTATTTTTGGTATTCATTTCTTCCAAACATCACTGTTTTATGGTCCTTCAAATTCTAAATAGTTACGACAATACAATTAAAAATTATCAGTTAGTTACAAAATTTGGTTGCTATATGGTATATATAAGAATTTGTCTTTTATATTATTTTTGGTATTCATTTCTTCCAAACATCACTGTTTTATGGTCCTTCAAATTCTAAATAGTTACGACAATACAATTAAAAATTATCAGTTAGTTACAAAATTTGGTTGCTATATGGTATATACCATAAAATAATTATGATATGAAATTATAAACATAATTCTTTTTGTTAACTTATAATTTTTTTTGTACTTATTATCATAAAAAATATATTATGTAGTTATATGATAAATGATTATATATATTTCTTTAGTTAAGTTATTTTTGAGCCATATTTTCACCCTTGATAAATTTGTTATTTTTACAATATTTAAGTACAATAATCACCTTTTAATTAATAACTTAACTAATTTACAGATGAAAGTCAAAATGGAGTTGGTTACTTTGAAGAGCTAATATCAACTGTTTACAAGTCTCCCGACACTTCTGTATCTTCCGACAAAATTTATGTCCGAGACAAATCTCCAAAGACTGAAGTCACTGAACCATCCTTATCCAATTATGGTAATAAAAACAAAAGACAAAACACGAAGCTAAAAACTATGTAAACTTTAATTAACCTTTTGTATAGAAAGTTAGGCAAAGTAAATTTTGAAAATCTTGTATAATAATTAGTATATGTTGAATTATCCTAATGAGATATAATTATTTTATCTTCTTTTCAATTTATTGGATTTCGCGTTTGAACTTTTTACTCTTTATACTTTTTTTCAACTGGAGTCATTTTCTATGTAGTAGGATAATATATTTCTTTTGATAAAATGCAAAGTATCATATTAATCAAATGGTTTAACAAACCTAAACATGGTTTCGATCCAAAAATAAAGTAAAAAGACTGGAAGCATGCAATTTTGATTTCAAACGAAATGGATCTAAACCCTTTATGAAAAAGAGATTTGATACAAAAACAAAAGATTGAAACATCTTGCAGAAGAAGAGAAGGAAGATCTTGTGTAGAAAGCCCAAGAATGCGCATTAACGAAGCATTGAGAATGATACAACGAAAACACTTTTCTAGAACAATTCTTCAACTAGATGTTACCATACTAATCCCTCTAGTCTATATCCAAAATATAAAGAGAATATTCACAAACAATATAGACAAAGTATGATGAGTAAACAAGAATAAAGGAAAAATAGCCAAGAATAAAGAAAATAAAGAACCAATAAATAAAAAAGAAAAAGGAAGAGATGTAATTTTTAAAAGTAAGAAAATAAAAGATAAAGAAGATGAATTATTTAAATTGTTATTTTTTGTTTGTCAACAATTTCTTATTTTTGGTAGTTTTTGATACTAGTCTATTGGATTTTGATCAGAATACAACATATCTAGGAGGAGAAAAATGAAAAAATAATGTACGTAATGCTTATGTCGGCATGATCAAGCTACTTATGTCAGTAAAAAAACGAAAAGTGGTAAGTGGTCATATGCCTCTTTTGCCTAAGATAATGCATTGCATGTGGCTTATTGTGGATTTGGTTAAGAATTTTTTTTCTAAGATCTTTTTCATAAAGTATAACTAGTATAAGACGAAGATCTTTTCAAACTAAATTTAGTTATTTGTTAAAGTATAACTAGTATAAGACGAAGATCTTTTCAAACTAAATTTAGTTATTTGTTATTAGTGTGGTTAACTGATCACTATAAAGAAAAGTAAGACATGCTGATATTTTGAATTCGCAATGCAAAATATTTCAATTTTTGTTGTCCTTAGTGAATTATTCACATAACTTTTGTTGATTAGTTATAATTTTTATGCTAAAAAGGTAGCATAAATTCATTGTATATATGTTCTAATAACTTAGGCATATAACGTTCATCAATTTTTTGTGTCTTAGTACGTGTTACAAACATCTTAATGACTCAAAGATCGTTCCTGAAAACGATTGTACTCGGAGAATCGATTCTTACAACGATTCCTTCATCTTCATCATCATCGCTTGATTCTTCCATCATTTTTCGCCTACTTGTGCTACTTTCTCCTTTCATAGGAGGACGTGTACGGCTTTCAAGCTGCTTATTTGTCGCGAGTGAACCTTCTGATTTAGCTGATACAAGACCTTCAACTGAGTTTGATGGAAGTTTCTTATCTTGTAACTTTTTATTATAGATTCCACCGAAACTTGCACTTCTTCTGTACACATTAACCTAATTCAGAATACACAAAGATGTATCAGATATGTCAGCCAAGTTCATCCGTTATTATCAGAGTATTAAATGAATCATCTACCATGCTGCCGAAAATGCTAAGTTGCATTGCTCTTTCAGACAAACTCATTGTCTGTTTATCGATCTCTTGTGCTTGTTCTTGTTGTTCAGCTTTGGAAATACTTTCATGTGCTTGTTCTTGTTGTTCAGCTTTGGAAATACTTTCAGGCCAGCTCATGAGACCTCTGTGTTCTTTACGAAATGATCTCTGAAGCTGATCAGTGCTTGAGCTACGTGTTGGTGTTAATGAAGATGGTCTTCTATGCAGAGTCCTATTATCACCTCCAAATGCTCCAGTGTTGAAGATGAGTACTCTTGCCCTGGTTTCCACATTGTATTGTGTCGCTTGTTGTGAGAAACTCACTCTCATGATACCTGTGTTCAGTAAAGCCAAAACACAATTTTGATTTTGATTTTAACTATTTGTTGACTTTTAAAAGTCTGTGGTTTGATTCTATTACCTGAAGCTTCCGATGAATTATGGAAGCTATGATTAGAGGGTAACAATGAGGCGGGGGATGCTATAAGCTCTTCTTGGATACCAACTGGTTTTATGAATCCTTCTAATAACAAACCAATGTTGTTATAATTGATTTCAAATGATTCTCCAGATACATATGTTGTCTGTTTTGAGCTTTCGGCAGAAACAAGTGCTCGTAATTCTTGCATTGCTACTTTTTCAAATATCTGAGGACGCAAGAGTTTGAGCTACCTGAAGCTTCCGATGAATTATGGAAGCTATGATTAGAGGGTAACAATGAGGCGGGGGATGCTATAAGCTCTTCTTGGATACCAACTGGTTTTATGAATCCTTCTAATAACAAACCAATGTTGTTATAATTGATTTCAAATGATTCTCCAGATACATATGTTGTCTGTTTTGAGCTTTCGGCAGAAACAAGTGCTCGTAATTCTTGCATTGCTACTTTTTCAAATATCTGAGGACGCAAGAGTTTGAGCAGAACCAATGCACTTTCCTGCCAATAAAAAACACAAAAGATGTTGATGCAATCAAGAGATCATGAGAGGTCTTCTCTCTTCAATGGATTCTAATAGAGACGTACCTGCCAAAGGAAATCGTCGATGGTAGAATCTGATTGAAGAATGGAGAGAATTTTGTCGCTATCGATGAAAAAGCAAAGAACCATAGAATCTGT
Source organism: Physaria fendleri (assembly GCA_036630335.1). Taxonomy (NCBI): domain Eukaryota; kingdom Viridiplantae; phylum Streptophyta; class Magnoliopsida; order Brassicales; family Brassicaceae; genus Physaria; species Physaria fendleri. The sequence continues at coordinate 16,716,777 of CM071718.1, read as the reverse complement.
AATCATGTCACACATATATGGCTTCCCGGTGAGGACTTCGTAGAGCCCCAATGTACTACCATGAGAAAAAGTTGGATGCAGCGAGTGATTGTTGCTTAAGCTTTTGCTTTTCCACTGTAGGATTATATTATTGTCATTATAACATTCAGTGATTGAAGAAGTACTAGAATGCCTTAAAGGTATAACTAAGTATTAGGTTTACCTTAACAATGCCATCAAAAATAAGCCAGACTCCAGTTGGCTTTGAACCTTCTTTATAAAGCGTGACACCACGGAGTTTCATTGGTTCTTTTTTCGAGTGTTTAAGGGATTCACATATTGCAGAAGGAAGAGCAACTGATAACGGATGTGAGGTGATCATGTCCCTTAATTTTGGAAGTTTTATTATCGGAGGGTTTCTCAAAAGCTTCTTCAAGCCAGTCTGGGAAGAACAAGAGATATAACATTAGACGAAAGGGAAAAGGACCATTTTTTTGAAGGAATCCTCTGGTACCTGGACAGCATCATGGAGATGATCGGTTTCTTTTTCTTCCAACAAGCCAATCTTTTCAAGGTTTTGAATGTAATCAAGTAAATGATTCAGCACCGAATGTGTTACTTGTTTTGTTTTCACAACACGGAGAACCTGAAAACCAAATTGATAACAAATTATATGTGATTCAAGGCTAGCATAAAAAATCAACGAAAAGAGTAACACGACTCTGAACCTGAGGAAGTGAAGATCGAACTTTCTCCAGGAACTCTTTCGCTTCCTCTCCTTCCCCTTCACTTTCATTGATTACTGTGGAACCAATATTACTCTCTCCTGTTTAGAGAGAGAAAAAAAGAAGCAAACAATGAGGCATAAGCGGGTTGGATGAAAGTATGTTTTACTAATGTTGAGGTAAGTGCAAACAAAAAAAACTCTGATAGATCAACAAATATGATCTAATCATATACGTGGACCAATTTTCTTCTAGTCATTTTTCCAAAAGTCTGATCCAGATTCTGAATTGTACATACCTATAAAATCATATAACTGCTGACGTGCAATTTTATGTGCGCGAAGAAAAGCAGCAGAAATGTAGCAAGCAGATTCCAGTCTTTCAACAGCAAAATATGTTACCAACTTGCGTGGGATGATTGTAGAATGAAGAAGGTTGTAGTAACCCGGGAACATAACGTATGGTTTTAGACCTCTCCAGTCGCATAAAGACTCTGTAGAAACCCGATCCAATGCCTCATCCACTGACTGCATCAAAATATTTGCAGTACTTTCAGATATTCTGCCCTCATCAAGCATCTCCCAGTAAGCTGCTTGGACACCTATTTCATCCAATTTATTCGAAATGTTAACAATCTGCCAAGTAAAACAGTATATGACACCTATTTCATCCAATTTATTCGAAATGTTAACAATCTGCCAAGTAAAACAGTATATTTGGAAGTACACGATCACAACTACCATTTAAGAACCGTATACGTATGTCCTTTAAACTCCTAGGATCATGATTTCCAGTTTCTGATCCATCGTGAGGATGAACCATTTCCCCTTCTGAATCTTTCAGGCTTGAAATATACTTTTCAACTGTAGGCCAGTCAGCAGGTCCTAGCTCCTCATCGTCTCCTAGATCTTTAAACGCTTGTATCGCCTTGTTCAGCATTTCGTACTTTGTCCATTCCAGTATCCGTTTCTATCGACAAGAAAGTTGGAGAGTTTTGAATAAAATTTAAATTAAGAGTTTGATCATCTCTAGATAAGAGTTCAAGGATTTTTTTGGAGCCAATCATAAGCTAGCTATTACTGACGGTTACTTCCCGCTCCAGGGCTCAAACGCCAGTCAGACACGGGCATAACCACAGAGTTCCCTGGTCCCCAATTACAGTATCATGAATTTGATGCTAAAGTTGGAAATACAGAGTTCCCTGGTCCCCAATTACAGTATCATGAATTTGATGCTAAAGTTGGAAATGAAATCTGTGAAAAGATTTTGACCTTAGTAGCTGACAAACCATCCATATGAAGAAGGTGTAGAACAAATTGGGTAGTGGATCCATTAACTATCAGAGTTAGGAACACAATTCCACCTGTGAAGAAAATAAACTGCAAAAAGAAACTGAGAATATCAAGAGAGCGAAATGATACTCTTCCACAATTCATTTACGATGTCGGTAACAACTTGCAGGCTATTTTCAGAACTTACCAATGTTCCTGTCTCTGTGCTGAGAAATGAATTCTCACTTGATTGCTGAATGAAATGATTAAGAATAAGGTAGGTCAACACTGAATCAAAGTGGCTGAATAAGCGGTGTGCATAAATTTAAGAGAGAGAAGACAAGATTGTTCTTGAACCTTCACAGATAAAGAAAGTGCGAGGGCCACTGCTCCCCTCAAACCAGACCATACGAGTATGATGGCTTCTTTCCAATCCAAGCCATATCCAAAACGACATAACAACGGATATAGCACTCCAACAACAACGCAACGCGATAGTTGAACGTACAAGTATAGTAGAAAAAGAAATCCCCATGAATTCCCTGTAAAAGACAGGGGTCATCAAGAGTCCTTAAATCCACAGTATAGTATTGAGGTAAGGTCAATGATTTTGTGTGCCTTAAGATATGCAGGACAGTATATCTGTTCACTACTTAGTTAATAACTGACTGATGAGAGAACATGTTATCTCAGTTCTAGCACAGTGGACATTTCATCACTGTTCTAAAACCAGAAATGCCATTTTTTTAAATAGCTAATTTACGCTAAGGAACAATTGACCCTTTGAGAACCAGATGTCATAAATACAGAGGTCTGTTCACGGTAACATCAAGCTATGATGATGATTAAGGACTCAAATTCAATAACCAATTGGCTTAGAAAATTTAGATGGAAAATTAAGGACTCAAATTCAATAACCAATTGGCTTAGAAAATTTAGATGGAAACTATGTTCATATAATCTGAAAAGAATTCCATTTTAGCTAGAGAGAGAAATACTACAAACTTATAACAATTTATGGCACCTTGGTAGGCAATCTTATCGCTGTCGAGAATGCCTTCAGCAATGACAACACCACTGGAGAAAAAAATGAGAAGAAACGTAAATACTGTAACTGGCTAAAATTGGCTGCTGTAAAAAAGGCTTTTTTAGACAGATTAGCTTAATTTCTTAGGGTTCACATGTCCCAGGCATGAGATGAGTCTATATCTTAATACCCTTACCTGAGGATAAAAATCAAAGTATTTGCAATATATGCGACCATTTCCCTGCACAATTTACCGATTAATACCCTTACCTGAGGATAAAAATCAAAGTATTTGCAATATATGCGACCATTTCCCTGCACAATTTACCGAGAAAAACTGTCTTACAGAGATCAACCTTTTTCATAGTGTAAAGCTATACAAAACAATTCCAATTCCACAAGTTTGAGAAAATACCAGAAGTGATGCAAACTTTTTTGGCTGTCACCTTTAAACGCTGTCCTTGCAAATGCAGCATAAAACCTGTTACAGTTATTATAAAACCTGTCCTTGCAAATGCAGCATAAAACCTGTTACAGTTATTATAAAACTAGTGGCGTCTAACATGACAACAAAAAATAGAAAAAAGAAATGAGATCACTGAAATTTTACATGCCCAAAGTCATCACCGTCAAAACACCAGAAGCCTCAGCCCACTCTTGAGCCTGTCACACAGTAGCTAACTCTCATTTGAATAAACAAAAATAAGATCTTGGCGTAGGATTTCAAAGTCTTACATAAAAGACGTACAGTGTAATATGCGAAGTAGCTCACTGCAACCGTTAGGGTAATCTCTATCACTGTGTCATTAAATATGAATTTGAGCCAAAGAACGGAGGCAATGCCAAAAGCTATACCAATCCCTACACTAAAGACACATAGATCTGGTGAACTTCCATTGAAAACGAACTTTCAAAAAGAAGAGCTGGAAGAAAAACAGCCAAGAGAAGTTCTGGATCAATACCATTCCCTGCGCATAAAACAATGAGGAGATTAGTGATTCCCAAATTGAAATAGCCAAAAGGTTGGTATTTTTGTTTTGTTTCTTAAATAAAGAGCTTACAAATACGAATTCCATGGCCAACCTTCCCAAGCTTATGGTGAGTTCCATATTCTGAAACATTAAACAACAGCTTCAGAAAATAGTTCTACTCTTAAGTAAACACTAAACAATGAACTTTCCTTCAATTCCAAGAAAAATCTTATATAACTACTGAAATTGAATGAAACAAGTATCAATTCGTTGACTTATACGGCTCAAAATCAATGAAACAAATAAAGTTTCGAGCATGAAAAAAAAAAATTTTCAGAAAATAGATAACAAAATCAAAGGAATAATCGAAATCGAACCGATAGATCCAAGAGCAATTCCGATAACTAGAAGAGCGACGGTATAAGGAACCCTAGTGCCACGAAGCAAATGCCTAGAAGCAATACCGAGCACCAAACACATCCCAACGAAGAGAACAGCATCTACTGGGCTAGATTCTTCATTAGAAGTCTCCTCTTCCAAAAGCCTCAACGGAATCGAAACGTCGATTACAGTTTTTCTGTAATATATTTCACGAAATTTTAGCTGACAAAATATTCTAACCAAAAAATATTCTGATTTAACCTGATTTTTCTGATTTGGAATTGATAATATTTTGTATAATTTTCATTATACTAAATAATGGAATAATATATAAGTTTGTTTGATAAATTAAATAAAGTAATTTTGAATTAATACTTACTAATTTTTACAATATATACATATGTTTAATCTAATGTTAAATAAATGAAAAAAAATATAGTTAAATAAACTAATTTAGAAGGTACTGAATATTAATTCGATTAGTTTATCCCGTAGTGTTAGAAATATTTAGTAATTGTATATAGATTATAGTGAAAATTAATTTTCATGTTTTGTTTTCTTAATTAAATGCTAATGTATAAAGTATTTTTTAGGCTTGAGTTTAGTTCTAGTCTTAAATGTGACAAATCATACAAGTATGAACACTTTTTCACCAGGATTCAATTTTTATATATCTTCAGGTGAGAGTTCGTCCAAATTGGGTTTCGACAAAAGAAAAAAGCAAGACAGTTATTGATATTCCAAAACCTATGTTTGGTCCTAAAAGACCATTTTGTTACATGGTTTCTGAATCTTTAATTTTGAAAAGACATCTTACTTGTTCAAATTAATGATCACTCTGATTATGAAAAATATAAATTATTTGGT
>CM071718.1:16688932-16701582 GCA_036630335.1 Physaria fendleri | reverse complement strand
CCTCCTCTCTCTCTTTAAGTAGTAAGGCTCCGTCTGAACGCACGAAAGGATTGGTGTTTTGATATGGATCATTTATTATAGGCGACAACGGTTTCAAACTACGTTTGTTCTCTTCTAAAATTTTTATCACCTACTATTTTTGGTTGAACTTTCTTCACTCTCGTTTTTTTTTTTTAATAAAATATAATATTCATTTTAAAAAAAGATTACATATCTTGAAAAACAAAAATTATGATCTGTAGTTTATTACATTAACCAAGTTTTCAATATCCACCAACCAAAACATAACAATCACATTCGTACAACAGTTTCTTCTCTTCTTTGGTTTATGTTTGAGAAAAAAAAAATCAAACCTCAGATAATAACCAGCTCTGGTTAATTACTCACAACCCAAGAATACATTAAAAAAAAAACCAATGCATATCAAAAGATGATCTTCAATTCCAATTAAAAAAAAACCAAAAAAAAGAAAGAAAGAAGAAGAATATATTATTGTGATCACTTTAAAGTCTATGAAGATGCTCTATCACTCACCTTTTCTCCTTCTGTAGTTGCCGAGGACACATAGCTCACAGCAAGAGACGTGCTCTCATCGGCACAATGTGGCTGAGGAGGAAGATGAGGAGGAACTAAAGCAGCAGGGACTTGAAAATGTTGCTTGCAGTTGTGACAAGTAATTTGCATAAGCGTTGAACTAATCCTTCTACTTGCTTCTTCTCTAAAAAGCTGAGCCTTGTGTAGTTCAGCTCTCGCATGTTGCCTTATCCTCTTAGCTTCAGCAAACTCTAATTCCGCTATTTCGATTTCTCTCTTTGCTTCTCTTCTCTCTTCTTCTCTTTCTGCCAATTGCACGCTTGTCTCTCCCATCTCGTAACTCTTCCTCTCAACCTCAAAAACCTTCGTTTGATCCATTGTCCCTATAGACAGACTTAGGTTGGTCTCAATGCTAGGATTAGTAGGGCACGAGGTAACGAAAGGATAGGGCAAAGCTGATGGTTGTTGATTAAACGGTGGAGATTCTCTCCTTTGTATAGGATGTCCAGGCAATATAGGACCAATGGAGATGTCCACGTTTTCGTTGTCGGCGGTTGAAGCGGTTTGTGTAGCGTTTGCGGTATGTTGTAACCGGTGGCTGGAGGGTTGTGATCGGCGGACATTGCAATTGTCTTGATGCTCTATGAAACTCTCCACTCTGATAAAAAAAAAGAGTATATTACATTTAACAAAGGAATATAGTATAAGTTAGTGGAGTTAGGTATCTTTTTAGAGTATATTTATATATGAATATGAGATGCAAGATTTCAAGGTTTTGTTAGGTATATACTTAATTAACAAAGTGAGATAATTAATGAAATATGTGATGGGGTCAACGTTAGTATATAGTTCCTAATTAGTATTAAATTAATGAAAAATATTTTATGCAACTATCCAAAGTCCAAACAAATCTCATCTTCCATTTTTCAAGATGTTTCAAGATCTATGAGCATTATCTAAAATCAGAACATGTACACGCCATACTAGGAAAAAAACATTCTTTGAATTACTTTTAAAGATACCGATAAATATAATTCTGATCCTAAATATATGTATATAAAAGAAAATAATAATTTTTAAAAAAAAACTAGGGTTTGTTACTAAAAAAGGAACCTGGAGAAAACACGGCCACAAAAATAATAATTTTTAAAAAAAAACTAGGGTTTGTTACTAAAAAAGGAACCTGGAGAAAACACGGCCACAGTCACAGGAATGGCCACGAGTACCACAAGTCTTGAGATGAGCTTTGTAATCAGATTGAACAGCGTAGCCTTTTGAACATCTCTTACAGATCCACTGCTTATGATTACTGTGTTTCCGTCGGAAGTGTTTCTTGATTCCGACAAGATCTCCAAGCGCGTGACAAGGATTGTGGTGGAGACACGTTGGCTCCGGACAGACATAGACTCTTTTCTTTACTTCCTCGTTGGTTTCTCTCTTTAGAAGCTTCCATGGAACTTTATGCCGTCTTCTATGCATCTGTAGATTTTGATCCCTTTGAAACCCTTGGTTACAGATCTCACACACGTATCGATCTGATTCTAGTAACGTTCTTGGAGATAAAGATACTACCTCCGCCTCCGGATCTACAAAGAAAAAAACATGAAAACATACTCGAAAATATCAAACCTTGTAACCGAATTAGTGCTAATTACCCGGTGTCCCTGCGGGTCTCCGTTTTCTTTTCTGGGTCACGGTGGCTCCATTACCTTCTGGAAGAAGATCAGAGGAAGATGAAGATGGAGGAGCGTTCACATGATTGTTTCTCTCGATGTTTATCATCAGATGATGCTTTTATTTACTCTTTTTGTTATCTTTATGTCAAGATAGTGTGGTTTTCAGTGAGAAGTGTGTACACTATATGACTAATGAAAAATAAGAACAAAATTGAGGAATCTTTTTTTTATATAAGAGATATTTTTTATGTTACCTTATTTGTTTAATAGCGCTAGAGAAGACTCATCTTTAAGATGAGTTAAGAGAGAGAGAAAACAAAGGGCTTTTGTTTTCTGAAATCATCTTTTTCCTCACACATAAAGTGAAAATCTTTTCTATTCTCTTTTACTATTTTTCTTTTTATAATTTTCTTGGAAAAGTTAAAAAACATGAAACTGTCAATTTTTGTGTTAATTGTTTCATTGACCTCTCACCTTAGATGAAGAAATATACATTGTATGGTCTTTGGTGATTCAATCTTCATAAGAGTAGTTATGAACCTCTTTTTTCTTTGTCTCTCTCATCTCTATCTGTACACTGTTTGTTTACAAATACAAAACATATAAAGAGAGTGGGACAAGGACCTTGGAGCCCACTTCAGCGTCAGGACAAGAAAGAAGAAACAAAAAAACATCCCCTTTCATTTCACTACAGAACAATTACAAGTCTTATACTACAATATTCGTTGGGTTGATTTTTTCGAGATAAGAGAAAGGATTAGTGAAATTCATACGGAATCTTAGAAATTTGATCTTAAAGTACATGTTGTTTAATGATGACAAATGTATATATGCGTAGCCTTTAGGGTTGGTGTAAATATAAGTGAGATGAGAATATTTGTTTTGAAAATACGACACATGGATATATACCCAATTCATGTTTCCGTATATGTACAAATATACAATGCACATATGGTGACATCATCTCATGTCTTTTATATAAGAAATAGATTTCAATCAGTTTTGAATAATGTGCCCATAAGTATGACTTGAATACAAAAATTTGCATATATATATATATATATATATATATATATATAGTTCTAGCAAGACAAACCAAAAAATAAACACAAACCCTAGACTCAGATCTGGTTTTAGAGTGTCAGCTGATGAGACCAATATATAACATCTTAGACAAAAAAAAAGAAAAATTATAAATCTAGAATATATTCAAAGGAATTTTCTTTATAAAATACATATCTATAAAGTTTAAAAAAAAAAAAGAAAAATTATAAATCTAGAATATATTCAAAGGAATTTTCTTTATAAAATACATATCTATAAAGTTTAAATGTATTAGTGTGTTGTGTGTATAACATATACATAAAAGTCCACCATCTCATTAAAGGACATTTTTTAATTAACCAAGTGGAACTGTAAGAAAATTGAAGTAAATAAAAATATTTTAAAAAGTTTATTTTTCAATTAAAAGTAAAAAAGGAGAAACAAAAAGAAGAAGATACTTTATTAGTAGGAAGAGAAAGGAGAGGGTTGAGTTGGAAAGAATGGGTGGGAGGATGGGGGAGATGGATTCTCATCACATGCTATGCTTTTTTTTTTTTTTTTTTTTTTTTTTTTTTTTTTTTTTTTTTTTTTTTTTTTTTTTGATATATTAATCCTTCACAATAATATTCTTCATTGAGATATTAGCATATAAATCACATCTTTGATTTTATTTAAGGTGAATTATTATTTGTCATTATTTGCATTAAATGAATAAAATATTTTCACTATTATTTGTTATTATTTAAAAATAAATGAATATGGTATTATTCACTATCCTACATATGATTAAGGAATAGGTCAATTATTGATCCGAATGAGCTTGTTTATAATCACTAACAAGATTTCACATCACAAAGATATAAAAAGATCAGTGTGTCCTGTGAAATGGTATGTGTTCCTGTAAAACAATCCGTTTTGATTGTTTGTGGACAGTAGGAACCATTTTATAGGGACATACTGACCTTTTTTGCGGACTGTGGTACGCGATAATATGAATGTCTGTGACAGTTTAAAAATACAAATAAAAAATGGCAATTTGATAAGATCTATAGACAGAAATAACGGTCTCTATAATATTTTCTAAAATTTTTAAATAATATATAAAATTTGTGTTTTTTTGTATTTATCTTTAGGCTAGTGACTTTTACAATTTTAAGAAAGTAGAGGGAGAAGGAAAGAAAAGAGAAGAGAGAGTGGATTCGATCCTTTGTGCCAAAAGTCGGAGAATAGATTCCTCCCACCTAATCTATCTCGTCCCGACATAAAATTTGTGTTTAATAGTAAAAATATATCAAATATCTATGTATTTTTTTAGTATTATTTATGGTTAATTTGTGCTTATGTATTATATAAAGATAAAAAGTTTGTATCCAAATCGTAGCTATGCATTTGCGATGTTCATTGACACATATGCAAATTAACAAAAGTAATCATTATATTAGACATAAAATAAGATCGAAGTAGAGGTGTTCCACGAGATTTGAGTGATATGGACGTGATAATACAAAAGCAAGATTTAGGAGGTAAGATTAGATGCGAGATTCGTTTTCTTAAAAAGAGAAGTACGAATAAAGAAGAGGAGTCCAATAAAACAAACCCCCAAAAAAAAAAGTATATTAATTAATTACAACAAACAAAAACAAAAGTGTACTAATAATTTATTAGGTTTAACTTAAGAGAAGAGTAGTGATGACAACATGGGAATTGGACCTTTTGGCTTTTTGCTTTTATTAGGTTTAACTTAAGAGAAGAGTAGTGATGACAACATGGGAATTGGACCTTTTGGCTTTTTGCTTTTCAAGCAAGTAATGATGAAACGGTGAAAACTTATATTGACAACGCATAAAGACTTAACTAAAAATATATTGTAATAATAATTTATAGAGAGAAAAAAGTGACTTTGTCTCTATGTCATAGTCTTTATATAAAGCAATTTGCCAAATCTTATGGCCACATGGTTGGTGTAAGCCTTTATACCCTACTTGTAACTTTCATCTGCTTGTCTTTGCATTTTCATCATTATTACATTTTATAGTATGTAACTTTTGTATAAAATTATCATCATTATGTGTTGTTCATATGTTCATAAAATTGGCTGAGCCTATTAATGCTCACGGATGAACATGACCCCTTACCTTTATTTTACCTTTCTTGTTTACAAATTATAATGCTTTGTGATGTTAAAGTTGCTACTGGTTGTTAGGACAATTGATTTGTACAAAAGGGTTGGTCTCTAGTTCGATGGCTCGTCCATGGATCTTTTAAGTTGTAATATTTTTTGAAAAATAAAAATAAAAAGCAGCACCTGTCCCAATTCATCTAATTTCCATCTCAAATACATCTCAAATTTATAACGCTTCATTTGTGTATTCTAAACACCCGTCTTAATTAGACATGTTTTCTTATCTTAGATGAAAAAAATTCTGATGGTAACACATTTTCTAGTAGTTATTTTTGATGAGAATAGTATAATAATTGATAACTTATGAAATTAGAATTCATGTTTAAAGTTTGAACTATCTAATCAAGATTGTATAAAAGACATTTAAAACCAATATTCATATATATATATATATATATATATATATATATATATTATTATGAGATATATATATATATATATTATTATGAGAAAAGTAGTAGTCTCAAAAAAGTGATAAACTTATTGGTACATCCTTAAAGTCTTTGCTTTGGCCATACCATTTTTATGATTTGATTGTGATTTCTCATCGGCTTTATTGCTTTCGTTACAAACATTTCATATCAGATGAAGTCAACATACTATCCTTATATATGCATAGAGAAATATCATTGGCTTTCCATTATCAAAATAAAATACAAAAAATACATTTGTAACTAACATTTTGTTTTATAATTGGTAAATCTATTAATAAAATAGGATTCTTACACAAAAGAGTTTCTTCACTTTACTTGATCCCAAAAAATTTAAAAAAAAAAAAAAAAGATTAAGAGAAACTATTGCTATTATGAATCTTAGTTAGGATTTTTACTTCCGGCTAAACCTAGTCAAGAGTTTCTATGTGGTTAGAACACATATCACTAGCAAGAGAACGAGGTGCATCCCACTGATAACTTGTCCAAACATAGAAAGCCAGAAAAGAAAAGTCCATTTGGGTAAATGGCTTTTAAACCAAACAACATTTCGTCAATAGACATTTGTAACTGACGGCTATATTGCAATCCACGAGTCAGTGTCCTTTGATTTCACTGTCCAAAAGCATTGATTAGAAAACTTCTTTATTCTCATCCAACTAATCCAAATAGAGTCTTTTAAAGTATGAAGCCTCCAAATTTTCCTCAGTAATAACACTTTTGTTCTGTAACTGTAGGTTTCTAAATTCCAATCCTCTTTTATCCTTTGGTAGGTAAACAACATGCCATGCAATTCGACTAGCACATTCCTCAATGATTTGGTCCGAGATAACAACATTTCTATCCTTTTGATGCGACATTTAGGAAAATAAAATAAAACATCAAACCAAAAGTGATTATAGTGTGAGTGTAAAGAATAGAGGAAAGTTGAATAATTGGAGATATTGGAGATATCTTTAGACAAGGAACATTGTATTTGGAGAAAAAGAAAGTGTATTAGATTGATTAGAAGGATCTATGTTTCTATGAATAAAAGAGGATGTTATTCATAGAATTATGTTAAGTTTTTCATCGTTAATACGCTCTAATGTGGAGAGATTATAATTAGATGAGGGATTTGTAAATTCAAAGTTCTATTTCTAATAAAGAGTAAAGTTGTTTGGAGAATTAACGTTTTGATACACCATTCTTACTAAAGAGTAAAGTTGTTTGGAGAATTAACGTTTTGATACACCATTCTTACACTTTCAATTGGTATCATAGCGGTTCATCTGGATTTAGATTAATCTCTAACAGATGTAGATCCTGAGAAAGTAAGAATGGATTTCTCCACAGAACAGATCGCACGTACTAACATATTGGAGAAAGAGAATTATGGGCATTGGAAAGTGAAGATGAAAGCTACAATCAGAGGTATTAGCGCAGAAGCTTGGAATGCTGTCAGTTGTGATTGGAAGCCACCTGTATTAAGAGGTGAAGGTCAAGAGATCATATTAAAACTGAAGAACGGTGGACACAAGTTGAGAAAAGAAAGGCATCAGCAAACGCATTAGGACTTTCGGTAATTTTCAATTCAGTTAATACGAATCAATTCCAGCGTATTCAGAACTCCGAGTCAGCTAAGGAGGCTTGGGAAAAATTATCAAAGGCTTATGAAAGAACCTCAAGCGTGAAACATTCTAGACTCGACATGCTAGCTTCAAGATTTGAGACACTTACTTTGGGAAAAACAGAATCGATAGAGGAATTCAGTGGTAAGTTAAGTGAGATAGCGAGTGAAGCGCATATTCTTGGGAAACGATACAAAGATAAGAAACTTGTGAAGAAACTTCTAAGATGTCTCCCTGCAAAATTCGAGAGTTAAAGAACAGCTATGGCCACAATCTTAGATACAGACAACATCGAATTTGAAGAAGTGGTTGCAATGTTGCAAGCACATGAGATGGAGATCATACCAATTTATGTTGGAAATTCAGAATGGTTGCAATGTTGCAAGCACATGAGATGGAGATCATACCAATTTATGTTGGAAATTCAGAAGCTGTTGCAGATGAGAATAAAAAGGACATTCAAGAGCTTAGAAAAGAGATTGAATTGCTATCAAAGAAGGTGAACAGGATTTTGAACAACAATGACAGGAGAAATAGATTCACTTTCAACCAAGGTCAATGGAAAGAAAAAGAAGAAAAACATAGGAGAAGAAGCAATACGAAATGTCACTTATGTCAAGGGTATGGTCATGACAAAGACAATTGTCCTTCCTTGAATTTAAAAGAGATTAAGTGCTATGAATGTGGAGGGTTTGGACACATCAAGGCTCAATGTGTAAAAACTTCCTATGAATGTGGAGGGTTTGGACACATCAAGGCTCAATGTGTAAAAACTTCAAGAAAAGAAAAATCATTAACCACTGAAAGTGAAGACACTACCACCATTGATGACAGTGTTTCTGACGATGAAGATAGTGGAATGGTGGCGTTTATGGGGAATATAGGAGAAGCGAATTCGAGCAGCGATTCAAATTCGTCAGACTCCGATGAAGATTCTGATCTTGATGTTAAGGATGAATTTAGAAAACTCCATGAAAGTTGGTTTGTTCATGTCAAAGAAAAGAAAATACTAACAAGCGAAAAATTATCTCCAATTACTGAAAAGGAGAAATTATGGAAGGAACCCATTGCTGAAAGGGAAAAAAACAGAAAAATCCAAGAGAGATTGGGTTTGGAGTTGGTTGCTGAAAAAGAGAAAATAGAGGTTTACTAGCAGAATTGACGGATATAAGGAAGAAGATTAACATGTTGAATAGTGGAACAAAAGACTTAGAGAGTATCCTTGCAGCTGGTAGAGTGGAAAAATCAAGTTTTGGTTTGGTGCAGCTGGTAGAGTGGAAAAATCAAGTTTTGGTTTGGGTTACAATGGAGGAGATACAACTGAAACGACCAAATTTTTGAAGAAAAACGCAGGTTTTTGTGAGCAAATCCGGACTGCAGGTTGTTCTAACAGCTCTAAACGTGTTCCAACAGAAAAAAACAGATTTTTCCTACAAAACTTCAAATCAGTATGGATGCTATTACTGGGGGGAAAATGGTCATATTAAGATGCATTGCTGCGAGTTTAAAGTCAAGGTGAGAAGATTGATGAGTCAAGAAAGATATTTCCCACATTACAATGGTTTTTAGTATTTTTTTATGAGAAAAGATGACATATATGAGAAGGATAGTGAAACATGTTCAATGAGTTTTGCCAAAACATCTAACTCTGAACCTTTTAAGTCAAAGAAACATGAAGTGGAGCTACAAAATCATGGGTTTTTGAATGAATTGTGCCAATCGCGTAGGGGAGATTGTTGAATGGGCATAGTTCAAATGTCTCGTTGAAGTTTTCGAGTTGAGAAAATAATGCACAATTTTCAAATTCAGTCAAAATGGGGGAGATTGTGAGTGTAAAGAATAGATGAAAGTTGAATAATTGAATATATTGGAGATATCTTAGATAAAGAAAATTGTATTTGGAGAAAAAAGAAAGTGTATTAGATTGATTAGAAGGATCTATGTTTCTATGAATAAAAGGGGATGTTATTCATAGAATTAGGTTAAGCTTTTCATCGTTAATACGCTCTGATGTGGAGAGATTAGAATTAAAATGAGGGATTTGTAGATCCAAAGTTCTATTTCTAATAAAGAGTAAAGTTGTTTGGAGGTGGTATCCTCATAGGCAGTGACTTAATGCTCCCTCATCTAACAAAACTAATAGGAAATGGTAATTAAAGATACTCGAATTTGGCGAGATTCATGGCTATCTCTATCGGAGGCCATTTGCCCTATGGGCCCCCCTCCAATGGCCTCCCAAGAGGATACAGTGGATTCTTTAATCTATCCTTCTGGAGAATGGAGCCTGGACCGTATCCGCCAAACAATCCCTCTATATGAGGAGAAAATTCTGCTTCTCCGACCCAGCCACTCGGGAGCACACCGTATCCGCCAAACAATCCCTCTATATGAGGAGAAAATTCTGCTTCTCCGACCCAGCCACTCGGGAGCACAAGACCAGTTTGCCTGGACACACACTAAGGACGGTGTTTATACTACCAAATCGGGCTATTTTGCTACATCAATCGAATCGCCCCCCATTGTGGGAGAGATTGCCCCATTCAAATGGAACAAAGGGATTTGGGACATAAAGGTGGCCCCGAAGATTAAAACCTTCCTCTAGAAACTCCTAAAACGGGCACTACCAACAGGTGAAAATCTTCAATCTCGAGGAATGTCTATCGATACCCGTTGTAAAGTGTGCGGAGACTTGGAGACATCCAAGCACATTTTCATCGAGTGTCGTTTCGCCAAATCCTGCTGGCAAGAGGCCCCCCTCCTACAGGAAATACCTTTGGACGAGTCCCGCCCTTTTGAAGTCATTTTGGAACAATTAGCACACAACCCTTGTCTCCCACCAGTTGGCGTCACTTCCACCCCTCTCATCCCGTAGATACTCTGGTACCTCTGGACGAGTAGGAACCAACGATGCTTTGAACAAAAGGATTGTACCCCGACAGAGGCTTTGAACAGGGCAATTGGAGCTACCAAGGAATGGCAAGATGCACAACCTATAGATCTCCAAAGTAGTCCTCAGCAACTCACCCCCACTGTGAGTTTCTCCCACCCACTGCTAACTACGGTAGTAGTGGACGCCGCTTAGGATGAAGAAAGTAAGAAAGCGGGCCTAGGCTGGACATGGACAGTTCCCCTCCTGGAAGTCACGCACCATGGCTCCTCCTCGGCCGATAACATAGCCAACCCGCTCGTAGCGGAGGCAACGACTCTTCTAGAAGCTGCGAAGCAAGCCCTAAATAGAGGACTTACCTATCTGCATTTCCGGTCCGACTCTCAAAACCTTGTGAAAGCCCTCACGTCAAGACAGAGGCACAAGGAACTCCACGGGATCTAAAGGAAATACCTTTGGACGAATCCCGCCCGTTTGAAGTCATTTTGGAACAATCAGGCCACAACCCTTGTCTCCCACCAGTTGGCGTCTCTTCCACCCCTCTCATCCCGTGGATACTCTGGTACGTTTGGACAAGTAGGAACCAGCGATGCTTTGATCAAAAGGATTGTATCCCGACAGAGGCTTTGAACAGGGCAATTGGAGCTGCCAAGGAATGACAAGATGCACAACCGATAGATCTCCAGAGTAGGCTTCGGCAACTCACTCCCATCGTGAGTTTCTCCCACCCACTGCTAACTACGGTAGTAGTGGACGCCGCATGGGATGAAAAAAGTAAAAAAGCGGGCCTGGGCTGGGCCTGGACAGTTCTCCTCCTGGAAGTCACGCACCATGGCTCCTCCTCGGCAGATAACATAGCCAACCCGCTCGTAACTGAGGCAACGGCTCTTCTAGAAGCCGCGAAGCAAGCCCTGGATAGAGGACTTACCTATCTGCATTTTCGTTCCGATTCTCAAAACCTTATGAAAGTCCTCACGTCAAGACAGAGGCACAAGGAACTCCACGGGATCTTGTTTGACATTGCATCCCTCCTGGCTTCGGCCACTTATGTTAAGTTTTCGTTTATTCCTCGCCTAGAAAATGTATTAGCAGACTCTCTAGCTAAATCGGCTCTCCGATTCTCTGTATCAGACTTTTAATCTCGTTTAATGCTTAATGAAAGTAGTTTTAAAAAAAAAAGAAAAAAAAAACAAACAAACTCAAGTACTATTTGAAATTAAGCTAGTCATAAAGTCATAGCTCATTTTCTATTAACTTTTATTAACTAAACATCCAATGTTTAAACATGTACACATAATCTCTCATTCAGGAATACAATTATTAACTCAACATATATTCTTCGAAGAACACAATCCTCAGTTGATAACACTTATCCTCCTGATCCAACCTCCAGGTCGGGTAACGTCGAAAGCCATAACCACCATATACCATAGTCAGTAGTTCCACACTTCATTTGGCTCGTTTTCATAATAATCTTGCATTGTCCAAATCAAACCACCATTCAACAAACGACTTCTCTCTGTAAAACTTGTAATCGGTTCGAATATATTCACCCTAACTTTAAATCGATCGTGTGAATAGACAAAGGTCATTTGACCTTGCCTCATCTCGCGCAGTTAATCACATACCAAAAGATTCCAGTAACATCTTCCATGGAAACGAAGAATCTTGAAAAGAGAAAAAAAAAGTAATGAGCGAAACCCATTAAACACTTAGCAGACCTGAATATTTTGTAGACCCAATATCCATTTACACATAATCTCTAATTCAGGAATACAATTATTAACTCAACATAGATTCGTCTCGAAGAACATAATCCTCGGTTGATAACACTTATCCTCCCGATCCAACCTCCAGGTCGGGTAACGTCGAAAACCATAACCACCATATACCATAGTCGGTAGTTCCACCCTTCATTTGGCTCGTTATCTTATCATCATAATCTTGCATTGTCCAAATGAGACCACCATTCAACAAACGACTTCTCTATATATAAAACTTGTAATCGGTTCGAGTATATTCACCCTTAACTTCAAATCGATCGTGTGAATAGACAAAGGTCATTTGACCTTGTCTCGTCTCGCAGTTAATCACATACCAATAGATTCCAGTAACATCTTCCATGGAAACGAAAAATCTTGAAAAGAGAAAAAACAGTAATGAGCGAAACCCATTAAACACTTAGCAGACCTGAATATTTTGTAGACCCAATATCCATTTTTTTTTTTTTTGTCAAGAAACCCACTATCCAATATTTCATAAAACCCAAAGAACTGTTGAATATTT
>CM071718.1:16545322-16555977 GCA_036630335.1 Physaria fendleri | reverse complement strand
GGTTTGACTCTGATACCAACTTTAACACCCCGACCGTCCGCAACTCTTATTGGGCCCACACCTCTCATTAGGCCCATGGGCCCCAGCCTGGTCCGACGACCTGTGCATTACTTCTGTAAGATTTGAAGACTTGTTTACCGCCCATAAATCACCACATGATCTTTCCCAGTGTTTTGACCTCACTCGCCCTGGAAAAGATAAGTGCACTTTGGTGACCTAGGTGGCCAAATCAACCCTTTATAAACCCTACTCATATACTATCAACTATCTGATTTGGGACATTACATTAGCCCTCACCGGAACTTTGACATAACAAGTTGCCCCATATTGGTTAAAGACATGGTTAATGAATTTGTTAACCACGTTTACAAAACAGTAACCGAGCCACAATCAACTCCAAATCAATAACAATTTTACAAAAAAGTTGTCAAAATCATCAAGAACTTACCTTCCTCTCATATGCCAAATCGCACCTGTAATAACGTCGGTTTGGATTGCATTCGGATTCAGAACTAATTAGAACGTTAAAGTATTGGTGAGGGTTATCGTCGAAGAGAACGAAGTTCCAGGACTATCTGACTTTATATTGATAGTTCCAGGGGCCATTTTCCCAAAAGTAACCTTAATTGTTATGCATTGAGTCTATTAATCCCTCGCATTACTACTTTGTTTTTCATATTAAACATATTTTAGCATAATTAAATCATTTACTTTGTGAGATAATACAGCTATTAAGCTCCTGTTTTTTTTTTAAAAAAAATATATGATTTGGACTAACCTTACATATCTTATTTAATGTCTTAAAAAAAAAGAATTCTTGTAATGTTGGCGCCGGATAATGTACAAAAGCAAAGTTTAACGACCCTCATTACAGGTAAGACCGCAGACTACTTATGATCGAGAGAATTTGAGACCCTCATTACAGGTAAGACCGCAGACTACTTATGATCGAGAGAATTTGATCGAGGGACGCTTATCATCGGCATTTTTAGACTTAACTGGCAACAGGGATATTGAGATTGGTAGACCAAAGTATTGATCGGCAAGATAATTTGAAGGTGAATAAAGGACTCTAAGGATATAAAGAAGACTACCATGGACTTACCATACCTTGCTGTGACGATTTACAGAAGTCTATATTTTGATCTAGTCTTTTATTCGAACCATACTGAATATCCGAGGAAATTAGCGATCATGGAAAAGTTCAGTACGAGAATCGCTGAGCCATTGACCATTAAGCTATGTACCTTGGATTCAAGCCACTGGCTCGTGAGTTGGGTGCAATACAGAGTTGGGTGCAATACATAGGACCATTAGACTCGGCTCGGGAAGAGGACTAGAACCGTGACTCGATTGGGACAATGTGACTCGAGCAATACATAGGACCATTAGACTCGGCTCGGGAAGAGGACTAGAACCGTGACTCGATTGGGACAATGTGACTCGATTAAGGCTAGTGTATAAGCCTCATATTGGTTCTAAAGTGCAAGTCTTGTGGAGGGTAAAAAGGACCATGGATGAATGTGGTTCGGACACAACATGCACCACTCACCATTTCGAAATGATGTCTCAATCCCATGCATTTTTGCTTGCTTGGCATTATTTTAGTAACTTAGAAACTACTTGTCATCTTGCATGCTTTCTTCACATGCATTGCGCCACCCTTCTTCACTTTTGGCCATGGATAGTGCATGGATTTGTTTGAGAGATATCTGCCCTTGGATGAGTCTTATGGGACAAGGAAAATTTGCCTATAAATACACCACCACCACCCCATTTTCGCACACACCAAAACCTAAGGGAAACTCTTGCAAATTCGAAACTCGATTTCCCTTTCTTTTCCAAACCAAATCCGAGAGAGATTGTGAGGATCTATTCTAGTTCTTGAGGGTATTGTCGAGCTAGGAGAGTGATAGAGGCGAGGAGAAACCAAGCTAGGAGAAGATCAAACCCGAGATTGCTTAGAAACCGATCTAAGCTAGTGGTGAGTAAATCTACTATCTCTTTCTTTTCTTTTGCAAGAACTTGTTGATCTTGAGCTTGAAATGGTAGGTTAGCTTTACATGCATGTTTAGGTCTTGTTTGTGTGCATGCATGAAGTTTTTTTGCATAATAGATGAGTTAGAAGATTGTTCTTGATTAATCTAGTATAATCGGTTTGAATGGGATAGTTTCATGGGATTTTCTAAATTACTTAGATTTCGAATTTGGAGCTGATTTTCTGGTGATGATAAGTTATGATAGTAACCTATTTTTTAAAATTAGTCTCGAGGTCTAGATCTATGGATTTGAATTGATAATGGATTTTCAAGTAATTTGGACAGTTTTGATGATAAAACTTGAATAAATTATTAAACGTATGAGAATGGTTTTCTAAGTATTTTGATATGATACTAGATTCATTAGGGAAGATTTTGAAAGAGTTTTCATGATTTTTGGATAAGTATATGACCAGTTATGATTTTTAAAAGGTGAACATTTTGTTATATTTTCTAAGATAACCGATTTGAAAATGGATTTGAAATGTTGTTTAAAAAGCTTGAAGTTCTTTGAACATATTTTTCTGAGGAAGTAGACTCTTTGATATTTCTAAATTGCTAAGAATTATAATTTTTGATGAAGTATTTTGAAAGTTATGAATTTTGCAAGTAACCGGATTTAGTAGAATGAATCTGTTTTTCAGAATTGTTTTCTTAAAGGTGATGAAACGTTTTGAAAGCATTAGATTGATGTTTTGATGATTGTCTGAAAGTTAAATTAACTTAGAATGAAAGGTTAATGAATGGATTAAGGTTTTGAAATGTTTTAAAGGATTATATATGTATACATATGGTTTTCATGGATTTTCGTAAGTAATAGGGTATTAAGGGAATTAGATGGGGTATGTGTTGAGTCTAGGATCCGAGAGTGTCCTAAATGAATCTGTTTTTCAGAATTGTTTTCTTAAAGGTGATGAAACGTTTTGAAAGCATTAGATTGATGTTTTGATGATTGTCTGAAAGTTAAATTAACTTAGAATGAAAGGTTAATGAATGGATTAAGGTTTTGAAATGTTTTAAAGGATTATATATGTATACATATGGTTTTCATGGATTTTCGTAAGTAATAGGGTATTAAGGGAATTAGATGGGGTATGTGTTGAGTCTAGGATCCGAGAGTGTCCTAGTAAGTAATAGGGTATTAAGGGAATTAGATGGGGTATGTGTTGAGTCTAGGATCCGAGAGTGTCCTAGGCATTTTTTAAGTAATAGGGTATTAAGGGAATTAGATGGGGTATGTGTTGAGTCTAGGATCCGAGAGTGTCCTAGGCATTTTTTTTCTGATTGTATGATGTTCATGTTAAATATTGCATTATGATATTGTATTGATTGAATGATAGTTAAAGGTTTTGATGTTGCATTCTAGAATTAGAATTGCATGAGATATGATTGTTGAGTTGAATTGTTATGAATATGGTAGTATAGGTCATGTAATTGGACCAAATACATATTGTTAAGCATGTAATTGTGATTGATTGATTGTTAGAAAAAAACTTTGATTGAAAACCTTGCATGATTGATAATGTGTTTTGTGTTGTGTGATTCGGTATACTTGACTGTTTGATTGGTTATGCCTTATTTGATGTATTGTGTGCATAATATTGTTTGATTGTTTGATTGTGGATTTACTCTTGATGATAGAGTAATGTTGAATTGCTTGATTGATTGTTTGACTAGGATTATTGCCTAGTTTGTGTTTAGTCTAGATGTATGTTGCCTAGACTAGTGAACCTAGATGATTGATGCCTAGGTTGAGATTGATGATGGGATGACTAGATAAGTATATAGACTAGTGAACCTAGATGATTGATGCCTAGGTTGAGATTGATGATGGGATGACTAGATAAGTATATTCATGGGTAGACATTGTGCCTGAGAATGTGTGATGGTGTGTGTGTGTGTCCGGATCTAGTGTGGGATCTGGAAGTCTCAAGCTGCGAGGAGGCACTGATCACCCTCCGATAGCCCATAAGGGAGGTCTGCCGACTGCGTAGATAAGTCGCTAGTGGTGGGAAGGACTCGCCATCCTTTTTGACCCGGGTGGCACAGGCGAACTACGTGAGAGACAAATGGATGTGATTATGGACTGGTGCCATTCGGGAGATGTGATTTCCCGAAGTAGTCCGGGACATGTATCATGATGGTAGTCCGGGACATGTATCATGATGGATATGGATTGTGACATTCGGAAGACGAGTCTTCCAGAAGTTGTCCAAGACATGTACCAAAGACCCTAGTTCAGGGGTGGTTCAACTTTGGACGGTAGTTGCGGGAGCTACCTTGGCAACTTGGTGTCTCGTTCTGGGGTAGCCCCAAGCCTACTGGGATGAAGAGCTACCTTGGCAACTTGGTGTCTCGTTCTGGGGTAGCCCCAAGCCTACTGGGATGAACAATAGGAACATGGTTATAGTATGTAGACAATTGATAGGTCTATGGTTAGGAATAGAACTGTTAGTCCTGTAGGACTTGTTTGCTTGATTGATAATCATGTGTATTGTTATTGTGAATGTGTGAAAATTATGTGATGTACTTGTTACCTTGAGAATTAGTGTGCTAGTCGTTTCACTAATAGAAAGGGAAGTACAATAGACCTAATTTTTATAAGACATGTGCTTGTTTGCTTGTTGCCTTATAAAAGTTGGATCGGTTAAGTACCTGGAATACTAGTCAAATGATTACCATAGTATTTCTCTCGTTGATTGTTATTGTATCAAATGATTACCATAGTATTTCTCTCGTTGATTGTTATTGTAGTTACATTTGCATTGGGGTTTTTGTGGTTGGGATAGTTTGTTTACTCACTCAGTAATCCATGATTACTGACCCAATCTCACTCTTGCAGGAAAGGACTAAGCAGCAAGGAAGGAAGGACATTCTAGGAGCTTAAGAGTCTAGGTCTTTTGCTAGGATCTTAATTTAAGATTTAACAATGATGTTTTGAAGTTCTTATGTTTTCGAAAAATGTTTTGTAATGGCCGTACATGAGAAAACGTTTTGTAAACTTACCCT
This sequence comes from Physaria fendleri, assembly GCA_036630335.1. Lineage (NCBI taxonomy): Eukaryota > Viridiplantae > Streptophyta > Magnoliopsida > Brassicales > Brassicaceae > Physaria > Physaria fendleri. The sequence goes on along the minus strand of CM071718.1, from coordinate 16,550,929 downwards.
TTGTAATGTTTCTTAATGAAATTGTTTTAAATTTTGGGTGAGTAATGATACTAGTCTATGTGCACTAGACGAACCAAATATTTAGTCTTGGCTTGAGTTAAAGGGACTCGAGTTAGGATTAAGTAGGATGAACAACACGTGAGAAGTTTTACTTCAGTGTTTCTGCGGAACCTCAAGTTGAACATCTCTCGGAGTTGTTCGACGTAGCATTCTTGGTCCAGGTAGGATCGGGGGTGTTACAGCGGTGGTATCAGAGCAGAGTTGTTTCAGGGTTTAGTGATAGCAAAAGACCCTAGAAGTCTAGATGTCCTCCTTCCGTAGTGAGTATGGGATTAACGAGTTTTATCTGATGCAGATGGTTTCGTTCCAGAGAACCGGATGTCCGTACATTGACCTTCATGCTGAGCCGACCCCATCTTTTGGTATTTACCATCCAAGGACGACTTCTCACGTTGACAACCAAGAAGGACGACCAACAGTAGAGTACGTGAAGGAGACTATAAGAATCCAAGATTAGAAGAAGAAAGAGATTGTGGGACTGTTTCAGAATGTCAGGGGAGAACCACCAGTAAGCAACCCTCAAAGGATGAACGGACAACAACCAAGGAGTTCAAGATCGGGAAAACGACCACGACCACCACCTACCTGTTACAAATGCGGATGTGTAGGTCACAAGAAAAGAACGTGCAGGATAATGAGAAGAGAGATCCGACTACTCCAGTGTTGGAATTGTGGAGAGATGGGTCACTTAAGGCGACAATGTGATCAAGGACAACCGAGGGTCGGTCAGGGCAATGTGCAAGGTACGGACAATCCTGGTGTCTCTTGCCCCCTTATGGGATCCGGTTAAGGTAAGTATGGGTGCTAACTTTTGCATGTAGCATATTAAGAGTACTGTATGAATAGTATGTTGCTTGTTAAAGCTGTTTGAATTGTGATATGGTATGATCGTTGATTGTTGCCTAGTTGATTGAGATCTCAACTAGTTATGTGTTTGATGTGTTGTTTAAGTTGTTATAGACTATAAGTCTTGTTTGAATTATATGAATGCTAGAGGTTTTGGTATGGTAAATTGTTAGTATCACTTGTTAGCTGAATGCATGAATTGATAAATTGCTTGATAGAATACCATGAGTTGCATGAATGATCGATAGAGAGCATATTAGGATGCATATTTTATTGGTCATCCTGAATTAGTGAGCCATAGAGCTGAGGTAGGTAAGAGATAAGCAAAGTACCCATTAGGGTGAGTGGTGAGATTAGGGAACCTCGATAGGAAAACCCTAAAACCTTGAAACCGATGTCATGAAGAAAGGTGTGGTGCGGTATTTTATCCAAAGGGCAATCAGAAGGGTAAGGGTAAAAGCTACGAACTACTTCACAGGAACAGTTAGAAATGGATAAGAGGAATGGATACAAAGAAAGGCAGTTACACTGGTATACCAGAAATTGCATGGGAATGCGACCAATGGGGATAAGTAAAGACAGAGGAATGTCAGAATGGGGATAAAGGAAAAAGGACGGCTAACTGAAATCAAAGTCATAAGGTGTGTTCGCCAATAAACCAAGGAAAGGGGATGAGAAAATAGAAGATAAACCGAACTAACCAAAGGTGACAACTAGCATGAGGAAAGGAGACCCCCACAAATACAGAAGCCGCTGGAAAGAAAAGGAAATTCTGCAAGCATTAGTTCAAAGGAGAAATTAGAACACCAAGGGAAAGAGATCAAAGGAGAAATTAGAACACCAAGGGAAAGAGATCAATGCACGACCAAGATAAACCATCGAGAAGGAAAAGAAACTCTAACGGAAATGGATAGTAGAATGCGAAGGAAAAGAGCAGTAGAACTCACGGTTTGAAAAGCATAAGCAAGGAAATCAAGAGTTGGGACATCAAGAGAATAAAGGTATCCAAGAGTTGGGACATCAAGAGAATAAAGGTATCCAAGAAGAAACAAGTATCAGACATTGAGGAAAACTAAACCAAGAAAGAAAGGAGTAAAAATATGGGATAGGAACGGATCATCAAGGTCGAGTCAGAGTGAAATCAATACAAGGAAGAGGAGAGAAGGGTAAAGCGGCAACATCAGAAACATAAGAGAAGCAAGAAAAGTTAGCTAAGAAGGAGCCCTCAGGAAGGAAAACTGAGTCGAAGGACTGGTTCAAGGAGGACACTTGAATCAGAATCAAAGATTGACAACAGGAGAAAGAGAAGAGGAGCCTATCAACAAAGGCAAGTTATCAAGGAAGATAGTATTATCCCGGGAAGAGAAAAGAAAGGAAAATATCATGAAGATCACAACATGGAAGTTAAAAGGAAGAAGAACGTATAAGAGATCTGTTCGAGGAGGGATGATGTCAAAGGAAGGTTGTATAATCAAGACAGAGGGGAGTTCACCAGGAACAAATGGAACAAAGCACAATCAGAGGTAAAACAGGAACCTCCAAAATAAGCGACTAAAGTGAGAAGCCAAGCATAGAAGTTATAGAATGACGAGAGAAGGGTGCATTAGAAAGTCAAGAGGCATTTTTCTTTAAGGGGGGAAGGAACCCACCCTGAAGGAATTGACTCGGGAATGGGAACTCGAATCATGGTTAATTCACCTAATAGAGGAAGATGAAATTTCTTACAGAAAAGAGGGATGATATTACTTCAAAAAGGAGAATACAAAGACAAGAAAGAGAAGAAAGGTGTATACTCAGAATAATCAATGAGGACAGGAGAAGTAGAATGAGAAATACAAGGAGAAAATGAAGGAGCAGAATGAAACTGAATTAGAGTGTACAGGGGAAGCAGAAAGACTAGGGAGAAGGGAACGTAATTATGAAGTAAATGTGGTCAAAAGAGGAGGATGAACCCGGACTTAGGATTCGGGACGAATCCTCTTTAAGGGGGGGGGGGATTTGGGGGGGGGGGGGAAATGTAACGACCCTCATTACAGGTAAGACCGCAGACTACTTATGATCGAGAGAATTTGGTCGAGGGACGCTTATCATCGGCAATTTTAGACTTAACCGGCAACAGGGATATTGAGACTGGTAGACCAAAGTAGGGGTGGGCATTTGGTTGTAAACCGAATAAACCGAACCAAAATAACCGAAATTTTCGGTGAACCGAACCGAAATATGTACAGATAGTAAACCGATCAGAATTAACATTGATTTTTATTTGGTTCACGGTTTTTTTGGTTTTGGTTTTCGGTAAAACGAAATTTTCGAAATCTAAAACCATACCAAATGTATTCATCTTCTCCACTCATATATGTCAGAAATTTCGAGATTGAAAATATAAATCTTTAACTTGTCACACTAAGAAATGAAGAAGATAGGAGAACAGAAGAAAAAAGGTGGAACGGCGGCACAGAGACAATGGGGAAGGAGGAACGCGAACTAGGTTTAGTTGTTTTTTTTGTTTTTTTGTTTGTTGTCGGCCCAATAAAAGCCCAACTTAGTTTTAGTTATATATATTATTTATTTTTTTGGTTGTTCGGACCATATGGTTTGGTTTTTTTTTTTTAAATAAATAATTTCGGTTTTTTCGGTTTAAAACCGAAAAAACCGAACCGAAACCGAACCGAAACCGAAATAAAATTAAATAAATAATTTCGGTTTTTTCGGTTTAAAACCGAAAAAACCGAACCGAAACCGAACCGAAACCGAAATACAATTCGGTTTATTTGGTAGAAAATATGAAATCCGAAAAACCGAAAAAACCGAATGCCCACCACTAGACCAAAGTATTGATCAGCAAGATAATTTGAAGGTGGATAAAGGACTCTAAGGATATAAAGAAGACTACCATGGACTTACCATACCTTGTTGTGACGATTTACGGAAGTCTATATTTTGATCAAGTATTTTATTCGGACCATACTGAATATTCGAGGAAATTAGCAATCATGGAAAAGTTCAGTACGAGAATCGCCGAGCCATTGACCATTAAGCTATGTACCTTGGATTCAAGCCACTGGCTCGTGAGTTGGGTGCAATACATAGGACCATTAGACTCGGCTCGGGAAGAGGACTAGAACCGTGACTCGATTAAGGCTAGTGTATAAGCCTCATATTGGTTCTAAGGTGCAAGTCTTGTGGAGGGTAAAATGGACCATGGATGAGTGTGGTTCGGACACAACATGCACCACTCACCATTTCGAAATGATGTCTCACTCCCATGCATTTTTGCTTGCTTGGCATTATTTTAGTAACTTAGAAACTACTTGTCATCTTGCACTTAGAAACTACTTGTCATCTTGCATGCTTTCTTCACATGCATTGCGCCACCCTTCTTCACTTCTGGCCGTGGATAGTGCATGAATTTGTTTGAGAGATATCAGCCCTTGGATGAGTCTTATAGGACAAGGCAAATTTGCCTATAAATACACCACCACCACCCCATTTTCGCACACACCAAAACCTAAGGGAAACTCTTGCAAATTCGAAACTCGATTTCCCTTTCTTTTCCAAACCAAATCCGAGAGAGATTGTGAGGATCTAGCCTAGGTCTTGAGGGTATTTAGAGAGATTGTGAGGATCTAGCCTAGGTCTTGAGGGTATTTTCGAGCTAGGAGAGTGATAGAGGCGAGGAGAAACCAAGCTAGGAGAAGATCAAACCCGAGATTGCTTAGAAACCGATCTAAGCTAGTGGTGAGTAAATCTACTATCTCTTTCTTTTCTTTTGCAAGAACTTGTTGATCATCTACTATCTCTTTCTTTTCTTTTGCAAGAACTTGTTGATCTTGAGCTTGCGATGGTAGGTTAGCTTTACATGCATGTTTATATCTTGTTTGTGTGCATGCATGAAGTTTTGTTGCATAATAGATGAGTTAGAAGATTGTTCTTGATTAATCTAGTATAATCGGTTTGAATGGGGTAGTTTCATGGGATTTTCTAAATTACTTAGATTCCGAATTTGGAGCTGATTTTCTGGTGATGATAATTTGTGATAGTAACCTATTTTTGAAAATTAGTCTCGAGGTCTAGATCTATGGATTTGAATTGATAATGGATTTTCAAGTAATTTGGACAGTTTTGATGATAAAACTTGAATAAATTATTAAATGTATGAAAATGGTTTTCTAATTAGTTTGATATGATACTATATTCATTAGAGAAGATTTTGAAAGAGGTTTCATGATTTTTGGATAAGTATATGATCAGTTATGATTTTGAAAAGGTGAACATTATGTTCTGTTTTCTAAGATAACCGATTTGAAAATGTTGTTTAAAAAGCTTGAATTTCTTTGAACGTACTTTTATGAGGAAGTAGACTCTTTGAGCTTTCTAAATTGCTAAGAATTATAATTTTTGATGAAGTATTTTGAAAGTTATGAATTTTGCAAGTAACCGGATCTAGTAGAATGAATCTGTTTTTCAGAATTGTTTTCTTAAAGGTGATGAAACGTTTTGAAAGCATTAGATTGATGTTTTGATGATTGTCTGAAAGTTAAATTAACTTAGAATGAAAGGTTAATGAATGGATTAAGGTTTTGAAATGTTTTAAAGGATTATATATGTATACATATGGTTTTCATGGATTTTCTTAAGTAATAGGGTATTAAGGGAATTAGATGGGGTATGTGTTGAGTCTAGGATCCGAGAGTGTCCTAG
>CM071718.1:16453428-16463530 GCA_036630335.1 Physaria fendleri | reverse complement strand
ATCTCCTTGTTTAACTCTATTGATGTTGAGGAAACTGTGTTGTGTTTCAAGCAAACAAGCAAGGCTTAAAACCATACTACAATTCTACAGAATATTAAACTGCTTTTTGGAATTCATATTGTGGCTTGTTATTATGGTACTTATTCTAGTTCCAGAAACCGAGATGGACTGAGTCTATTCTAGTTGGTATCTTCAGAATATGATTCTTTACCCTTTGCTTAAACATTCAGGAAAAGAGAAATCCCCAAAGCTAGATGACGGTGGAAACGGGTTTCCGCCTAGGGATGATGGAGGTGGTGGTGGTGGAGGAGGCGGTGGAGGGAACTCTTCAGGTGGATTCTTCCTTTTTGGGTTTCTTTTGTTCATGGGATACTTGAAAGATTTGGAGGGTGAACATGAAAACAACCATTAAAGAAGGGAAACATGATGTGAACAAACAAATCTCAAGATAAGTATTCACAAGAGAAATCACTCATCAGAGAGACAAAAGATTATAGTACTAGCAATTGGCACCAGATTTATAAGTTTTCTCAGTTGGGTTATAAAAACATTCTTGAAATCATGTTCCTTGACACAACAAAGCTCATCTTATATATATTTATATATATATTCTTGAAATCATGTTCCTTGACACAACAAAGCTCATCTTATATATATCTATATATATATATATATGTTTAAACAATGGAACCAGGTTTCGGAGAAGCAAACATGAAATGACTTCAATGTTCTCTCTTCTTCCTTTTGTTTAAAAGTTTGCCAGACTTTTACAAAAAATGTTCATAGCTAACAAGTCTCTTCTTCCTTTTGTTTAAAAGTTTGCCAGACTTTTACAAAAAATGTTCATAGCTAACAAGCAATTGGCAAAAGAGACAACACTTACAAACTTTTCTTTTTATGTAGCATATGTATCTAAAACACAATCAATAGCAAATCAAATTAAAACTTACAAACTTTTCTTTTTATGTAGCATATGTATCTAAAACACAATCAATAGCAAATCAAATTAAAGAGGTTGGAGTCACTTCCTAAGTGTAATGCAGCTTAGGGTTGAGCTTCACCACTTGTTGGTCCATAAAATAAGATTGGTTAGGTAGCTGAAACATGTTAGGATTGGATGGCATTGCAGCTCCTCCTAGTGGTTGTTGCGGCATCATTTGTTGTTGCATCATTTGTTGTTGCATCATTTGTTGTTGCATCATTTGTTGTTGCATCATTGGTGGATAGGGGGGCGGCGGTATCATGGGATTTGGAGCCCGAAAGTGAGATGATGGTTGCACCATTGGTGGATAGGGGGGCGGCGGTATCATGGGATTTGGAGGCCGAAAGTGAGATGATGTATGAGCATTGGCATGAGGATCGCCATAGCCAGGAGGAGGACCATTCAGGTACCGGTTTCGGGTTGGCATAGGTAAAGGCTGAACAACCTCTGATTTATTGGTGAAACACCCAAATAGAGAACGCTTTTTCGGTCTCTTTGGTATCATCTTCGCTTGGATGATTTCACGTTCCATGGTTTTAGGATCAGGACCTGAACTAGGCACCATTGGTGGATAGGGGGGCGGCGGTATCATGGGATTTGGAGGCCGAAAGTGAGATGATGTATGAGCATTGGCATGAGGATCGCCATAGCCAGGAGGAGGACCATTCAGGTACCGGTTTCGGGTTGGCATAGGTAAAGGCTGAACAACCTCTGATTTATTGGTGAAACACCCAAATAGAGAACGCTTTTTCGGTCTCTTTGGTATCATCTTCGCTTGGATGATTTCACGTTCCATGGTTTTAGGATCAGGACCTGAACTAGTAGTGTCTTCTTCTTCATCAGTATCAGTGTTCAGATCATCATCATCATCATCATCAAGCTGGAATTTAACAGAGCAGACCTCTGTTTTTCTGCCGTGTTTAGTAAGTTTACGAGTGAGAGCCTCAGGATCAACATCACCTGTGACCTTCATGAGTCCTTTGATGCTGTTATACTCTACTTCTTTAACACCTATTTACATTGATAACATTTTATTAAAACAAAAAGATCATGTTTAAGAATTAAAAACGTTTGGAGTTTGTCTTACCAGAGATACTCTTCAACTTCTCGCTTGCCTTTTTTTGGCAACCGGTGCAACACTTTAAATCTACTTTTAGTATGCAAGTCTGCAAAATTTACACACAAAATCATTGACAACTGAAGAGATAAAGAGATTGAGAGACAGGAAGAAGTACCCGGACGGGTTGGTTTACGTTCACCATTGAAGGAAGCTTGGTGAAGAGAAGAAAAGAAAAAACCTAAACTGAAACTCAATGGAGAAATAGAAATTTAACATAAACATCCTTGTTAAATCTTTTCAATATAAAGAGAGAATTCATAAACTTGCCATAATTAGAACTTTACATTACTCCTTCTGTTGTTAATTAAGGTAATGATCCATTCATAAACTTGCCATAATTAGAACTTTACATTACTCCTTCTGTTGTTAATTAAGGTAATGATCCATTTTCGTTTTTTGACTTTTGTTAACTAATGTCGGTTTACATATATATATTCCAAAAATTTGAATTTGGGGATACTGAAAATAAAAGGAAGGTTTTTTAAAAAGGGCAAAACTTACAAACTTTTCTTTTTATGTAGCATATGTATCTAAAACACAATCAATAGCAAATCAAATTAAATAGGTTGGAGTCACTTCCTAAGTGTAATGCAGCTTAGGGTTGAGCTTGACCACTTGTTGGTCCATAAAATAAGGTTGGTTAGGTGGCTGAAACATGTTAGGATTGGATGGCATAGCAGCTCCTCCTAGTGGTTGTTGCGGCATCATTTGTTGTTGCATCATTTGTTGTTGCATCATTTGTTGTAGCATCATTGGTGGATAGGGGGGCGGCGGTATCATGGGATTTGGAGGCGGAAAGTGAGATGATGTATGAGCATTGGCATAAGGATCGCCATAGCCAGGAGGAGGACCATTCAGGGACCGGTTTCGGTTTGGCATAGGTAAAGGCTGAACAAGCTCTGATTTATTGGTGAAACACCCAAATAGAGAACGCTTTTTCGGTCTCTTTGATATCATCTTCGCTTGGATGATTTCACGTTCCATGGTTTTAGGATCAGGACCTGAACTAGTAGTGTCTTCTTCTTCATCAGTATCAGTGTTCAGATCATCATCATCATCATCATCAAGCTGGAATTTAACTGAGCAGACCTCTGTTTTTCTGCCGTGTTTAGTAAGTTTACGAGTGAGAGCCTCAGGATCAACATCACCTGTGACCTTCATGAGTCCTTTGATGCTGTTATACTCTACTTCTTTAACACCTGTTTACATTGATAACATTTTATTAAAACAAAAAGATCATGTTTAAGAAATAAAAAGTTTGGACTTTATCTTACCAGAGATATTCTTCAACTTCTCGCTTGCTTTTTTTTGGCAACCGGTGCAACACTTTAAATCTACTTTTAGTATGCAAGTCTGCAAAATTTACACACTGAAAATAAAAGGAAGGTTTTTTAAAAAGGGCAAATACTTGAATTAGAGTTCATAATTATCTTATCAATTTCATTCCTCTCATCCTCTTAATCTCTCTACAGAACCCAAAAATGGAAAGAATATGTACACTTTCTTCTTTTAAACCAACCGATTAATCTGATTTTTTTCAAGATTGTAGGACAAGTAATACCACTTGATATGTGTCTATTAAATACGAAAATCTAGTAACAAATTTTGGGGTCGACAATAATGGTCTTGATAAGAGAGACAATGAAGAGTAAAAACAAACAAAAAGGAAAATATAAAATCAAAATAATAATAACTTGTAACCCAAAACAGAGAAAAGGCCATAAAAAGCATCAGCAGGAATTTAAAATAATAATAACTTGTAACCCAAAACAGAGAAAAGGCCATAAAAAGCATCAGCAGGAATTTGGTTGAAGAGACTCGGTTCAGTAAAAAGCCCTTCAAACTCAAGCTACACTTTCTCTGGTTCCTTTACAGCTTCTTTGGTTTCTTTGGCATCTGCTTCAGCCGCAACCTCTGTTTCTTTTGTCTCCTGGGGGCTACTTTCAGGTTCAGTTCTTTCAGCATCCGCATGCGATTCAGCTGCACCTTGATCTCTCAAGTTCTCGGTTATTGCAGTTGCTTTTGGTGAGCTTTCACTGGGCTCAACCCCACTAGCTTTCGGTGAGCTCTCCGCGGGTTCATAGCTAGATGCACCTGGTGATTCCTCTGCACTTTTGTAATCATCATCTTTTTCAATTTCAACATCACCATTGGACAATATGGTAGAAGCTTTATCTGGGGGGTTGGAAGAAGCCGTTGTGGACTCGGATGTCTCCCTCCACTCAACCCAAGGAGGTGATTTTTCAGGTTCTGGTTCACTATGGTTTTCAGAAGGATGCTTTACTGAAAATAAAAGGAAGGTTTTTTAAAAAGGGCAAATACTTGAATTAGAGTTCATAATTATCTTATCGATTTCATTCCTCTCATCCTCTTAATCTCTCTACAGAACCCAAAAATGGAAAGAATATGTACACTTTCTTCTTTTAAACCAACCGATTAATCTGATTTTTTTTCAAGATTGTAGGACAAGTAATACCACTTAATATGTGTCTATTAAATACGAAAATCTAGTAACAAATTTTGGGGTCGACAATAATGTCTTGATAAGAGAGACAATGAAGAGTAAAAACAAACAAAAAGGAAAATATAAAATGAAAATAATAATAACTTGTAACCCAAAACAGAGAAAAGGCCATAAAAAGCATCAGCAGGAATTTGGTTGAAGAGACTCGGTTCAGTAAAAAGCCCTTCAAACTCAAGCTACACTTTCTCTGGTTCCTTTACAGCTTCTTTGGTTTCTTTGGCATCTGCTTCAGCCGCAACCTCTGTTTCTTTTGTCTCCTGAGGGCTACTTTCAGGTTCAGTTCTTTCAGCATCCGCATGTGATTCAGCTGCACCTTGATCTCTCAAGTTCTCTGTTATTGCAGTTGCTTTTGGTGAGCTTTCACTGGGCTCAAGCCCACTAAAGTTCTCTGTTATTGCAGTTGCTTTTGGTGAGCTTTCACTGGGCTCAAGCCCACTAGCTTTCGGCGAGCTCTCCGCAGGTTCATCGCTAGATGCACCTGGTGATTCCTCTGCACTTTTGTAATCATCATCTTTTTCAATTTCAACATCACCATTGGACAATATGGTAGAAGCTTTATCTGGGGGGTTGGAAGAAGCCGTTGTGGACTCGGATGTCTCTCTCCACTCAACCCAAGGAGGTGATTTTTCAGGTTCTGGTTCACTATGGTTTTCAGAAGGATGCTTTACTCCACTCAACCCAAGGAGGTGATTTTTCAGGTTCTGGTTCACTATGGTTTTCAGAAGGATGCTTTAATGAAGACTCCTCTGTTTTCATATCAACAGACGGGGAAGATGCTACAGTGTCGTTGAATTCATCATCGGCTTCACCCATGACGACATCATTATTATCTCCATCAGCATTGGGTGAAGGGGAAGCAATTGAGCTCATTGCCCGCTCATCTGCAGCTTTATCATCATCGAATGCAAACCAGTTTGAATTTGTGAAGAGCGAATCACTGCAAAGACACCATGTTATATTCTGTTAGTTAAGGGAACACAAAAACCATATATGATGCAAATCAACGGCTGAACTCATTACCTCTCCTGATCATCTCCAAGCCGTAAGGAAGATATGACGACTTCTGCAGATTCATCATCAAAGTAGACATCCTGTATCTCCTGATCATCTCCAAGCCGTAAGGAAGATATGACGACTTCTGCAGATTCATCATCAAAGTAGACATCCTGTACCATAGACATCATAAGACGTTTTAATATCTACCATATCACTAAAGCTTTCATATTGGCTGGCTTCGACAAACATGCACAGGAGCCGCTAAAGCAATAAATCACAGTACGGAGAAAAGGAATGAAGTTCTTCCTGCTTGTCCCACAAATGAAAGTCAAGTGATAAGGAAAAGACTAAGAATACCTCATCATCACGTTCCATGGAGCCTTGGGCCTGCATTGAATAAATGAAAAATAAATAAATGGTAGAACAAATGTGTTATTGAGGAAAAGAATGCACTGAAAATTGGCAGAATATAGTTGCTCAGGTAAACCGACTTTATCCAACTACTTCCAGGCTAATTAAAGATAAAAGAATAAAAGACCGTCAGAATCTTTTAGTATCCAGAGGTAAACCAAGCAGAATGATTGAGGAAAAAACTGACGTTTGACTATATCAAATAGAGAGTTTCTGTAACTATATCATCCCTAGTGGTCCAATACATCAGCAAAACTTTAGTCAGTCTTGCAACAGATTTCTATATGAATCATATTTCAGGAACTACAACAGGCCAACGTAAATTAAAATGAACTAAAAAATTCCTAAATAGATTTGCTCCTTTGACTGAAAAGGCCATACCAATGACTTTCCAAAGCTTAATGAAATATGAGACCTAACAACTTTAGTAATATTTTTTTTTTTAAAAAAACAGATCACAAATCTTAGGTAAACGAGAACATCACCTCATCCATGTCATCATTGCTGTAAATTCCATAGCGAAAGGCCTGGCTCAAATTGTTTGCTAGGGCTGCCACATCATAATCTCTATCGTGGTAATCATCATCATCACTATCTCTACTACGATCATGGAGTGAAGTTGGCCTCCTGTTAAGCAGAAGAGTATCAGTAAAAAGAATTATCCATATACTACACCAACCACCAGTACAACCTTCTCATTTATAACATTTATCACCCCTAGAGAAATTCCCAGATGCAAGTTCTTATTGCCACCAAGTGGCCAAGTGGAAATGCGCAGTTTAGCATATACATTGATTGCTTTTAAAGCAAAAGCAAAAGTAAAAGCAAAAGCAAATTACAAAAAATGTAACAAACTTTTGTAAGAAAAATACTAATCTCAGTATAAGCTCTGCCTTTGATAAAATTTTGAAAACAGACGCGGGTTCATAAGGCTTCTTTAATTCTAAAACTTGCCGTACAAGAGAGGAAAATACATACCCACAAGCCCAAGAGTACACATTTTCCAATGTATTACGCTTTGACAATACATCTGTCTGCCAGTCTACCCATTTGCCATTTTCCTGGTGAAAAAAAAACAACGAGATATGAAGAATTTGATACTAAAGACCAGCACCATACAAGGCTAGAAACTCTCAAAATCTTTCACATACAAACATGCTATGAAAGAAATATATTTGGGAGAAATCAAACAGGGGTAAACCCCTGAGAAAATTGCTTTTGCCCATTTGATCTTCTATAAGATTTATATAGAAAACATAAGGGAATATCCTACTCTCATCAAAAGAATAAAAGACCGTCAGAATCTTTTAGTATCCAGAGGTAAACCAAGCAGAATGATTGAGGAAAAAACCGACGTTTGACTATATCAAATAGAGAGTTTCTGTAACTATATCATCCCTAGTGGTCCAATACATCAGCAAAACTTTAGTCAGTCTTGCAACAGATTTCTATATGAATCATATTTCAGGAACTACAACAGGCCAACGTAAATTAAAATGAACTTAGAAATTCCTAAATAGATTTGCTCCTTTGACTGAAAAGGCCATACCAATGACTTTCCAAAGCTTACTGAAATATGAGACCTAACAACTTTAGTAATATTTTTTTTTTAAAAAAACAGATCACAAATCTTAGGCAAACGAGAACATCACCTCATCCATGTCATCATTGCTGTAAATTCCATAGCGAAAGGCCTGGCTCAAATTGTTTGCTAGGGCTGCCACATCATAATCTCTATCGTGGTAATCATCATCATCACTATCTCTACTACGATCATGGAGTGAAGTTGGCCTCCTGTTAAGCAGAAGAGTATCAGTAAAAAGAATTATCCATATACTACACCAACCACCAGTACAACCTTCTCATTTATAACATTTATCACCCCTAGAGAAATTCCCAGATGCAAGTTCTTATTGCCACCAAGTGGCCAAGTGGAAATGCGCAGTTTAGCATATACATTGATTGCTTTTAAAGCAAAAGCAAAAGTAAAAGCAAAAGCAAATTACAAAAATGTAACAAACTTTTGTAAGAAAAATACTAATTTCAGTATAAGCTCTGCCTTTGATAAAATTTTGAAAACAGACGCGGGTTCATAAGGCTTCTTTAATTCTAAAACTTGCCGTACAAGAGAGGAAAATACATACCCACAGGCCCAAGAGTACACATTTTCCAATGTATTACGCTTTGACAATACATCTGTCTGCCAGTCTACCCAATTGCCATTTTCCTGGTTAAAAAAAAACAACGAGATATGAAGAATTTGATACTAAAGACCAGCACCATACAAGGCTAGAAACTCTCAAAATCTTTCAAATACAAACATGCTATGAAAGAAATATATTTGGGAGAAATCAAACAGGGGTAAACCCCTGAGAAAATTGCGTTTGCCCATTTGATCTTCTATAAGATTTATATAGAAAACATAAGGGAATATCCTACTCTCATCAAAAAAATCAGGCAAATGAGAAAAAATACCTTTAATCTATGTTTTCCGAGAGGTGGTTGCAACTTGCCATATGTTGTTAACAAAACACCCTCATCAGATGAAACATTCAAAAGCTTAAGTAAATCCCCTGCACAGCAGAAGCATATTACATAGTATACATAGCAGCCAAGATACTATTCATTTTCAACCCAACCACATTTCTCATAATAGGGAATATGGTATTCAAGAAGTCAACACAAAAGCACAACTACATATGCTAACCGCACTGTATTTGCTCACCTAGGCTTCCAAGCATTCCCTCCACTGTCTGGGGATTGGTTGCCATGCTTTCAGGGGTTAGTTGACGACCATATAAATGATAACTCCCCATCATAAACCTCTTAGGATCCAGCAGAATTATGCATACAGACAACGAATTAACCAGAACAGAATTAGGCCGTGAATCTTCTAAAGTATGTTTTAACAACCTTCCAGTGAAACTGCAAAAGTTTTATAGAAAATAAGTCGGTTAAAATTCTTTCAATATCAAAGACTACATGAAAACATCTAGTATACCTGGAGTCGGAAAGTTTTGTAGCAAGACCAGGAGGTGCATATCTTGCAACAGTACAAAGAATTTCAGCTGCATTGGCATGTACCTCGGGAGAATTCTACAAAAGTATAACAAAAATCTCAGAGATATCAGTACATAGCAATGACTCGGATGCAACAAGGCTAGCCATTTTGAAAGAAAAGTAATTCCATGCTACTGAATGGAACTTACCGAGGAGCCAAACTTGTCGACTATCATCTCTAAAACATCTGTATCTTCTACCCACTGCATTGCACTCGTGTAGTTTGAGTATAGATGCTCATCAGTACCAACCAGGCGTTTTAAAACCTGAGTACCAAGCAATCAGTTAGAGTCTAGGAAACAAGCAACTTAAAGCAAAACTAATATCCTACAACCTCTCGGTATCTCCGACAGGAATTATGACCTTTATTTTTACAGGCAATGATAATAATATCCTACAACCTCTCGGTATCTCCGACAGGAATTATGACCTTTATTTTTACAGGCAATGATAATTGAAAAATTCCTTGGTGTAACAATAATAGTTAAACAGCAATATTCGTCATGACCATTGTTCTCATCATTATTGCTGGGTCTATTGCTATTGTTGATTTACAAAGAATCATAAATTCTTTGAAGGAGGGGAATAAAAACATTCTTTTCAACTATACACTATGTTCTTATGTAGATGTGTAATAATCATAGATCATAAATGAGGAGTTCTAAGAACACATTAAAAAACCAACCTCCATTATAGATGTCGTACCAATCAGATCAACAAGCTGCCTAAGTATGTATTGATGATCCTGGTATCATAAAAAAGCTAAGGTTAATGATAATGGGAATTCTCACGAAATTTTTTCAGATGTTTAAATGGTGTTTAAAACATTGTGAATATGCGTACTAGTCAACAAAATTTTACCAACAGGGTTGGATCGAATATGTTGATTAGCAAAAAGTTCTTTCAATAATTAAATAGCAAAACAGGTATTCACCAGTATCTATTACTAATTAACACTATTATCTCAAGTTACACAAAACATGTAAAGTGTACAACAAAGCAGCTAGCT
>CM071718.1:16432704-16444250 GCA_036630335.1 Physaria fendleri | reverse complement strand
CTTGGTTTGAAGAGGTACATCCGAACTTAATTGTTATATACATTAAAAAGATGAGGTGACGTTTATTTACTGCATTAAGTGGTAGCTAAACTACCAGAGTGATCTCTTTCTCTTTTTCTTTTTCTTTTTTTTTTCTTTTTTTTTTCCTCCCATCTGAACTGAATCAATAGATAACATATTCAATAGAAGTTTCGTGGATGTTAGAACCTGGTGTATTATTTCCCGTGGCTATTTATAAAGTTCAGGTTTTTATAGTAAAACTACGTGTGTTCAATTGGTTTGTGTTGTTCTTGGTGGCTCTTTACTAGTATTGACATCTCTTTTATACAAAATAGGAATGATCTCTCTTTCGTCCTCCTAATGTGGAAGTGCCATCTTTTACTTTACACTCGATCAATTCAGCAGTTCAGCTTTTCAATGAAAGTGATGTTTTCCCATGTTCAATTTCTTCTAGCACAGGATATATGTCATTTTCTTTGGGAAACACATTTTCTCGTTATTATACTTGCAATGATGTATATTCCTCTTTCAGTATGACAGGCGAGCAAATTCCGGCACCATCTAGCCCTAGAGATGGGGAGGATATCTCCATCACCCAAGGGCACCCGAAGGTATCTACTTATCCCCATTAGCTTCTCGCTGTTTTGTAAATCATACAATTGGTGTCGGTGATCTCTACCTGGCTGTTCTGTTGAAGCAATTATCTCTGTTTTTTTAAAAGAAAAGACTGTGAAGTTATATCAGGCTTAGCCAAGAGAGTTATGTGAGAAATTTTAGGGAAGTTCAAAAATTAGCTTAGAAGTTAATAATAACTTTCTATCCTGGCGATGCAAGGGCAAGCCTGGTGTTCAAGTGTCATGCACTCGAATTACTCCTTGTCTCCTGTAGTTTTCTCTCCTTGTTTGTTTGGAAACGCTTAGAATTACATTGCAACGTTTGCCTTCCTTTATCTGATTGTATTGTGTCGTTCTGTTTGGCAATCATTTGTTTTTGGATGATTAGAATTTTTTCTGTCGTTGTCGTTCTGTTTGGCAATCATTTGTTTTTGGATGATTAGAATTTTTTCTTCGTCTGAAGATTTCCTTCATTGTTCAGTTCTTGATGCTGTCTATTATCGTGCATGCAAAAATAAGGTTTCCTAGTCTGCAATTTTTTTCACTGTTTTTTTGTAAGGATCTTTTGACATAGGCATCAGCTATTGTTGAATATATAGTTTTCAATGCTGTTACTTTATCCGCATCTTTTTGCAGCTTCCTGCTCTGAAGATGGGTACAATGATGGGAGTTTTTGTTCCTTGCTTGCAAAATATATTAGGAATTATATACTATATCCGTTTCACATGGTAAGACTGCAAATCCTTGATCTTTCACCACAGACTACAAAGTCATTATGGCCTGCCTTAACTTTTCAATATTCAGGATTGTTGGCATGGCTGGTATCGGACAAGGCCTAGTATTGGTATTGCTCTGTGGCTTATGTACATTCTTGACGACAATATCTTTGAGTGCTATTGCAACAAATGGTGCGATGAAGGTAAATCTTTTTTCTGCTTTTTTTTGTCAGTCGTTTTTTCTGTTATATCACCCAAATTTTCTTCAATAAATCTATAGTAAAAAATATCCCTCCTGTTGGACGGTCCATAGTTGGCACCCCCAATACTTTAAAAAGAAAAATTATTTCTTTTGTTATTGAACAGTTGTTAGAACATCAAGTTTATTTATAAATTTTGCATTTCTTCCAGGGTGGAGGACCATATTATCTCATTGGTCGCGCTCTTGGTCCAGAAGTTGGAATTAGCATAGGTTTATGCTTTTTCCTTGGCAATGCAGTTGCTGGAGCTTTGTAAGTGTAAATCCTGGATTCTTTTAAAGAATCTACCTTAAAAATAGTCTTAAGCTTGACACTCATTGCTCTAAAGTTGGTGGTGCTCGGTTAAGGTTTTTTTCACATGGTTGGTTAGTGCTTCTAATAACTACTTTTTCTGCTTTCTTCCTCATCATTGTAGGTATGTTTTGGGTGCTGTGGAGACTTTTCTAAAAGCATTTCCTGCTGCTGGGATTTTTAGAGGTATTAATTACTATGGAGCTTTGTAAGAATTGAAATCTAACCATTGAACTATAGTTTTGAACTTCTAACACACTTTAGTTTAATATTCTCTAGTATTCTTACCTAAACCACCACTTTTTCATGCAAGCTTTGACACCAGAGATTTGTTTCATAAGTTTGTAGGAAATGGTGTAATGCACGAAGACCAAAGATTATATTATTGATTGCCAACTTGTGATTTTATTTTTAGTTTACTTGTTTCCCCTGACTACAGAATCTATAGCCTGCAAGTTTCATGTAGCCATTTAGCCGTGTTTCATTTTTAATTGCAGAGACTATCACAAAGGTTAATGGAACAGCAGTTTCCGAATCAATACAAAGCCCAAACTCACATGACTTGCAGGTCTATGGAATTGTTGTGACAATTCTTCTTTGCTTCATTGTCTTTGGCGGCGTGAAGATGATCAATCGGGTTGCACCTGCTTTTCTCGTACCCGTTTTGCTCTCTATCTTCTGCATATTTATCGGAATATTTCTGGCAAAGACAGATGATCCTGACAGTAAGTTGTTTCTGGATATTGTCGGAGACAAGCTTGGCATTTATATTACCCAATTATTAACCTTCCTTTTGTTCCTTTCTGGATATTGTCGGAGACAAGCTTGGCATTTATATTACCCAATTATTAACCTTCCTTTTGTTCCTATGTTATGATTTGAACAGCTGGGATTACTGGCTTGCGTTTAAAAAGTTTTAAAGATAACTGGGGTTCTGCTTATCAAATGACAAATGATGCGGGAATTCCTGATCCAACTGGAAGCACATACTGGAGTTTTAAGTAAGTAATTTCCAGAAATGGTGTCCCCCATGATGGAAAACTCTAGTATGATTTTAAATTTAATAATTTTTATTTGTTCAGTTTTTAATCATTTATTTGTCATCCCTTTGGTTATCCTCAGTGAGCTGGTGGGTCTATTTTTCCCTGCTGTAACAGGAATTATGGCTGGTTCAAATCGATCAGCTTCACTGAAAGACACACAAAGATCAATTCCTGTTGGAACATTGGCTGCCACGCTGACCACAACCTCACTCTATTTGATCTCTGTTTTGTTTTTTGGAGCTGTTGCAACCCGTGACAAACTTTTGACTGATAGGTAACATTGCTACTGTGTGTGTTTGTTTTGTTTCACTGATGATCTGTTGT
Organism: Physaria fendleri; assembly: GCA_036630335.1. Lineage (NCBI taxonomy): Eukaryota > Viridiplantae > Streptophyta > Magnoliopsida > Brassicales > Brassicaceae > Physaria > Physaria fendleri. The sequence goes on along the minus strand of CM071718.1, from coordinate 16,441,002 downwards.
GTTTTATTAGGCAGAAGTGTCTTGGAGGAAATGCAAAAATCTACTTATAGCTTGCACTTCTTTATCTTTTAGCATTGTTAAACTTGAATGAAATTAAACATGGCTTCAAGTTCTTACGATATACGTCAGAATAGATCTATCATGTTCTTTAAAGACTTCAACTCCTAGCTTCCATCATGGACATGATATACGTCAGAATAGATCTATCATGTTCTTTAAAGACTTCAACTCCTAGCTTCCATCATGGACATTTATTTTTGATTCATGCAATAAATAGTTATTCTCTGTTGCAGGCTACTTACTGCAACAATCGCGTGGCCTTTTCCTGCCATTGTTCATGTTGGAATCATCCTTTCAACCTTAGGGGCTGCTCTTCAGAGTTTGACTGGGGCCCCACGGTTACTGGCTGCTATAGCAAATGATGATATTCTCCCCATCCTGAATTATTTTAAAGTTGCAGATACTAGTGAACCTCATATAGCAACGTTCTTCACAGCATTTATCTGCATTGGATGTGTTGTTATCGGAAATTTGGATCTTATTACACCAACAGTGACTATGTTTTATCTTTTATGCTATTCGGGAGTAAACTTGTCTTGTTTTCTTCTCGATCTTCTTGATGCTCCAAGTTGGCGTCCACGGTGGAAATATCATCATTGGAGCCTTTCCTTTGTTGGAGCCTCACTTTGCATAGGTATGAATTACTCACTGGAGAAAATGTCTTTCAGATAGTCTTCCTATAGTCCATCCCGATAAATGAAACTATGATTGATTCTACCATGTATCATATATCACCCTGAAGCTTTGATGTCCTATCATAAAGACACGTTGATCTATCCATCTTTCTTTACTGTTGCAGTGATCATGTTTTTGATTTCTTGGTCATTCACTGTGGTTGCTATTGCACTTGCAAGTCTTATATACAAGTATGTTGGCTTAAAAGGAAAGGCCGGGGACTGGGGAGATGGTTTCAAGAGTGCCTATTTTCAGTTGGCGCTTCGTAGTCTCAGGTCACTTGGAGGTACATCGCAAAACTTATTTTGTTTGCAAACAACTGGTTATATATAATGCTGATTCTCCAAGTTCCATTATTCCGAATCTGCTGTTTTGTTTTGGTTCAATATAAATGATCCAGCTACTCAAAGCTAATCTCATGTGCTGTCACTTCTTCTAATTGCAGCAAATCAAGTGCACCCCAAGAACTGGTACCCGATTCCCCTTGTTTTCTGTCGACCATGGGGTCAGCTCCCAGAAAATGTTCCATGCCACCCGAAGCTGGCTGATTTTGCTAACTGTATGAAGAAAAAAGGTCGTGGAATGTCGATCTTCTTCTCAATATTAGATGGTGATTACTATGAATGTGCAGAAGAAGCAAAGGAAGCCTGCAAACAACTAGCAACCTACATTGAGTATAAGCGTTGTGAAGGTGTAGCTGAAATCGTTGTAGCCCCAAACATGACTGAAGGGTTCCGTGGAATCATCCAGACGATGGGACTTGGAAATCTCAAACCCAACATCGTGGTAATGCGGTACCCTGAGATCTGGCGTCGAGAAAATCTAACTGAGATTCCATCCACATTTGTCGGGATAATCAATGACTATCTGGCGTCGAGAAAATCTAACTGAGATTCCATCCACATTTGTCGGGATAATCAATGACTGCATAACGGCAAACAAAGCAGTCGTCATCATCAAGGGATTAGACGAATGGCCAAACGAGTACCAAAGACAGTATGGTACAATCGATTTGTACTGGATTGTGCGAGACGGTGGTCTCATGCTTCTTCTCTCGCAACTTCTTCTTACAAAAGAAAGCTTTGAAAGTTGCAAAATCCAACTCTTCTGTATAGCTGAAGAAGATTCAGACGCGGAGGCACTCAAAGCCGATGTAAAGAAGTTTCTCTACGATCTGAGAATGCAAGCCGAAGTAATAGTCGTCACAATGAAATCATGGGACATAAGATCAGAAGGAAACAGCCAAGAAGATTCATTAGAAGCTTTTGACGCCGCACAAAGAAGAATCTCAGATTACTTGGGAGAGATAAAGAGACAAGGTTCGAATCCATTGTTGGCGAATGGGAAACCGATGGTCGTGAATGAGCAACAAGTAGAGAAGTTTTTATACACAGTGTTGAAACTGAATTCAACTATACTAAGTCATTCGAGAATGGCTGCGGTGGTTCTGGTTAGTCTGCCACCGCCTCCATTGAACCACCCGGCGTATTTTTATATGGAGTATATGGATTTGCTGGTGGAGAATGTGCCAAGGATGTTGATCGTAAGAGGGTATCACAGAGATGTTGTTACTTTGTTTACATAGTTTCAATCTCATTTTATACTCAACATACAAAAAAAGCCTTCCCCTTCAAAGGTCAGTTTCTAAATTCTCTCTTGTAGTCCATATAGTTCCATTTTGTTGCAAGTAATAGATTTGAAAAAAGAAAGTCTGTATATTTATGTGAATTTGGCATAGTCTGATACTCTTTTAGCTATTTTCTTCAATTGAAGCTATATGTTTTGTCTCTCTTTTGCAGGTAAAATATTTCTGAAGTTGTATTCTAAGACACTTTGGAAGATTTTGAGATAATTAGCTTCATATAAACAAATCCATAATTTTCTAATATAATCGCTAATTGTTTCAGTTTAATCAGATGTCCTCAAAACGCAAATTTGGACCATTTTTCAATGTGTATGTTATTCTTGCTCGGGGGGCTATTACTAATTGTTTTTTTCTTTTAGAAGTCTTCAAAATGACATGGATTATTTAAATGCGAGAATGGATTAGTTAAACTTGATAGCCAAACATAGGTGGGTTTAAAACACTAATAGCCAACTTGGTGTCCAACAGTGTAGCTAATCTCGTATGTCAAATGATTTAATTAAGTCAATGAATATGATTCTTAAGTATTTTTTTCTTCTTAAAATTGTTTTTTTTTTTTGTATATAGGTTCTAGAAGTATTATATATAAGTAGTGGTGAATTGCAAAATGTTATAAAGAAGTCCAAAACCACAGACTAATGCTCTAATATTTTAAGAAAAAAAAACAATATTTATGGATTTATTGACATTACTCATCGGGCCTATATTGGAGGAAAATGATGCAACTGCAACTGCACCCCATAATCCTCTAAAAATACAAGCGGTGAAAATGACCTTTATAATAATCCTCCCCTAAGCTAGAGAACATGCAAAGTATTAAAGCAGAAAATATCTTTAGAAGAGAGGAAAATTGGAAGCCCGTTCGAAGAAATCCCGAGAATAAAAAGGACCCGAGAAATCTGAGCCGTAACCGGTCGTACTAGAGAAGAAGATTGTGGAAGTCCATGCCAGGTATATCCGAGGATAAAACTATAAATTAATAGTATTTCAATCAAATTTAAAATATACACAATCACACTACTTGAAGTTTAATTACGCTTATTACTATACAAAGAAAAAGGATTTAATAATCTTCTGGCAAAGATGAAACAAATATACGAATTGTGTTATCCCAAGAATTCTGTATCTTGACTAAACCGGTTTAACTCAAATCTTTTCATCCACAAAGATTCTACCAAAGAAGTCTATAAAGAACTCGATTCATCATTCTATAAATAATCTTAACTAACTCAAAAAAGATTCTCTCTCTCTCTTTTTCTGTTACAACTTCGCCGCCCATTTGATTCTCCGATGGCCACCTCAATCCATCATCTCCTTCTCCTCTCCCTCATCACCACCGCTTCATTGCTTTGGCTGATAGTCTCCGTCCTTGGTCTCGTCTCCCTCGTGGTGTTGGTGGATTCAATACTAACCAAACCTCTGATTTCAATACTAATCAAGCCTCTGCTTCTGCATCAACTTCCAAATTTTCATCTGGCTTGTTGTTGCTTCCTTTGTCTCTGGCTTTGTTCTGAGTTTACATTCAGGTCACTTTTTCCCGGCGTCAAGATTCCATTATCGGCGTAGAAAAGACAGAAAAGTATATGAACTCTCTTTTTTCTTTTCTTTGTTGTTTTCAAGATTTTGTGTAACTCTGTATATAGTATGTTGCACTGAGCAATACAATTTCATGATTGAAAAAAGATTTTATTAAATGTTAACCATTGTATAAATATGTAATACAGCTAGAATGAACACAAAAGTCAGGATGGCCGAGTGGTCTAAGGCGCCAGACTCAAGTTCTGGTCCTCTAACGAGNTTGTGGTGATAATGGCTATGACCGCGATGAGAAAAACCAACGGAGGAACTAGGTATTGACATGTTAAGTATTAACCGGAATTAAAAAATCAGACCAAGCTAAACTGAGATAAATTTTTAGATATTGTTTAGTTTTGGTTCATTAATGATAGTCGATTGATTCCTCATCTCATAACTTATGGTTGTAAATTATATCTTTTGTCATTCTCTTTGATTAACTAACAGACAAAACAATAACAAATCTTTTTTTTTATGGAGTTTCCGTTTTTTTTTTTTTACCAACAACTAAATTATCAACATTAATAATTAATAATTTTGTAGCCAATAGATTGTAATATACACAAGTTACACATGCCTACATTCTGTTAATTAATAGAAATCAATATAAATTTATATGATTTGTATGTGTATTTTGTATGATGCTTTTTTTTTGTTAAAAGTATTTAGTATAATGTTAATATTTTACACTGTAACAATGTAATCGTAAACATCATAATATATCCTTAGAAAGCTTATGAAAGCATTCAAAGATAATCCTATAATTTGCTTATTATTTTAGTTCAACATGCCTCTCATGATCGGAGAAATTACACCCTAGCATATTTTACTAATATTTCTGATCAGAATTTAAAAGGATTCCCAAAACAATATCAAGATATGATCATAATTACAGATTTATAAAAGGATTCCCAAAACAATAAATTACAATTAAAAAAAACTATATATATTAGTCCGTGCAACTAATTCTAATTTTTCATCATTATAAGTATTTTTGATCACAGAGTAATCATTTGGAATCATATGAGAGTAAGACTAAATTTGGAATTGAAGATAATGATTATGTTAACTATGTTAACTTAATGTGTTAATGGTTAGTAAAAGAGCCCCTTAATAAAATATCCTATTAAATTAACTCATTTAATTCACTACAACATAACTCATTTAATTAATCAAATTAATAGACTATAGATATGATTGGACAAGCGTTTAAACAAGGGTTGCGTTGTCTTCTTGTAAACGCAACGCCAATCAAATCATGCATATATGCCACACGTGTGTAATTGAACATATAACTGCTCTTTTAGCACTGCGTTATAACGCTTAGATAATGAAGAGTTTGCGTCTATCATCACTCATTACACTACTTGCACGATCTTTAATAAAATTTTGGCCTCTCACTCAATTTCTTTACTTATCTTTTTTTTCTTAAGTTAAATGTTGAGTGATTAACTTACTTTAGTCCATATTTTAGTTTACATATATTTAATTTATCCATTTACCTATGTATTACCTGACAAGAATCAAAATAACAATACTGTTAGAGTTCATGGGTAGAGTTTGATGTATCCATTAGTTTTGATCAGATATTTAAAGATTGGAATTTAGAAAAACTTCGTTTAGGTTTTAAGATGATTTTGTTTTATTACGTAAATTGGTTAGTAATTTTTTTGATTGTCAACAATTGATCATATAGATATTAAAATGGTTTGGTGATCCCAAAAAGACACACAAAAACATATACACATAGATTGACGTAATGAAAAGTTTTTTGACACATACGTCGAATAGTTTATTACTACCATAATTTAATCCAATACCTTTTTTTTTTATAACTGTTCAACTAAAAGTATTTTCTGTACCAGTAAAATTACCAAAATTAGTAATTTGGAGAATTTTTTCTGAAAACTTTTATTTTTTTTAGGTATATATACCCCATTTTGTTATTTAAACATTACCTTAATTGATGAGTTCTTCATGTAAGGAGTGCTTAGTAGCTGCATCATTGTTTAAACCATTAACCAAATTGTTTTACTCAATTAAGGGTACATTTTCTTGAATATAAATATTTTTTGTAATTTTTAGCATTGATATTTAAAAGTAATTTTACCTTTACTTGTTCTTGATAAAAATTTATATAAGTGATGGCTTCTTGAAGCACAGAAGCAGTATCCGTCTGAAATGTTTTTTTTTTTTTTTTTTGTATTATCAAACAAATGTAATAAAATAAAATCTAAATGAAAAAAAAAAAAATGTTTTTTTTTTTTTTTTTTGTATTATCAAACAAATGTAATAAAATAAAATCTAAATGAAAAAAAAAAGAAAAAAAAAAGAAAGAAAGTCTCTTTACCTTTCCAAAGGGAGACACAATTTGCTGTAGAGTGGTGATCTTGTCTCGAAGTTTGGCTTTTGGTAATTCCTGAAATTTATTTTTCTATAAAAATTAATGAAGTTTATTTTCTTTCTTTATCTAATTAATATTTTTAAAATTGAATTAATATGGACCTGAATTCATAAAGTTTATTTTCTTTCTTTATCTAATTAATATTTTTAAAATTGAATTAATATGGACCTGAATTCATAGTGACTAAATTTTTCATGTTTACGATAGAGATTTTAATCATATATATTACCTTGTCCGGCGAAAGAGTAGAGCCACCGCCACATTTGGGCTTCTTGGAGACCTCATCGGAAATTTCTTCACATCTTTTCTTCTTTCCGGCGTTCGTTGTTCCCAACCTTACTGGTGCCTGCAATATTAGCTTTCAAGTCTTTTTCGAGATTTTTAATTTATTTTAGTATAAAATATAAATATACAACAAAATTATTAAAACACAAAAATATACTTATACATTTATGGTATAGCTATGAAAAAAGTTGATATATATATATATATATGTATATGATATATCAACGTTATATATATATATATTGTAGAATGCTATGCTTTTACCGAATAATCAAAATAAAACGACATCGTTAACATGCTTTGCATGTCAACACATGCTTTCATAGATATATCTAAATTATAAAAAGATTTGATAGAGTATACGTACCAGTGATGCCGTTTGATGCTCTTTCTTATTAAACTCAGATAAATTTAAGGCCTTAAAAAGTTTATTTTCTTTCTTTATCTAATTAATATTTTTAAAATTGAATTAATATGGACCTGAATTCATACTGACTAAATTTTTCTTGTTTACGATAGAGATTTTAATCATATATATTACCTTGTCCGGCGAAAGAGTAGAGCCACCGCCACATTTGGGCTTCTTGGAGACCTCATCGGAAATTTCTTCACATCTTTTCTTCTTTCCGGCGTTCGTTGTTCCCAACCTTACTGGTGCCTGCAATATTAGCTTTCAAGTCTTTTTCGAGATTTTTAATTTATTTTAGTATAAAATATAAATATACAACAAAATTATTAAAACACAAAAATATAATTATACATTTATGGTATAGCTATGAAAAAAGTTGATATATATATATATATATATATATGTATATGATATATCAACGTTATATATATATATATATATTGTAGAATGCTATGCTTTTACCGAATAATCAAAATAAAACGACATCGTTAACATGCTTTGCATTTCAACACATGCTTTCATAGATATATCTAAATTATAAAAAGATTTGATAGGGTATACGTACCAGTGATGCCGTTTGATGCTCTTTCTTATTAAACTCAGATAAATTTAAGGCCTTAAATTGAACCATTATTGTAACAAAGATCTTCCTCATTTTTCACTTCCAAGCTTTGTCTGTACATAGAAACGTCTTCGTTTGTCTGAGCGAAGTGATCATGTTGATGAAGGTTACGGTTCATGTCAGGATTATTCGGTGGTGCAATTGACCAGTGCTTGCCTACAAGATCCGTTAACTTTGACAGCCGTTGATCACTACTTTGATCGTACCTAACTTGGTCTGTATCATAAATCCAACTGTTACCGTTACCGTTATCCCAAGGTGGCTCGAATGATGAATTTCTTGAAGATGTCATGTGATGATCATCCATCATTTGATCTCCTATGCTTCTACCAGGCCTGTCTCAGTTTATAAAAATATGACATTTAATCTTATGAAACCTAAGGTAAATATGTTCTCCAACAATTTTACTTTTTCTCCAAAACCAACAAATAATTTATAATTAAAAAAAAAAAACATTTGTTTTAAATGTTAATAAGAATAAATTACATATTTGAATGGCCAATAATAAAAAAGATGCATAATAAGTGCAAAATTATAGGCAATACCCTCACCAATCAAACATTAAATCACTTATTGGGAAACAATAATTCAAAAAGAGAGACTAATTTTACTTTTGTAAGCCC
>CM071718.1:16386425-16398135 GCA_036630335.1 Physaria fendleri | reverse complement strand
CGTCGTAGATCCGAGGCGAAGGAAGTGAGTCGCTCCAGTTTTTTGTTTTAATTTGATGCAATCGTGGAAATTTTGACGGTTAGTTTTCTTCTTTGCTGGCCAATATAATCTGATCGTGGAACATTCAACAGAAAAAAAAAGAAAAAAAAAAAAATATAATCTGATCGTGGAACATTCAACAGAAAAAAAAAGAAAAAAAAAATTGGATTTTATCAGACAAAAACTGAACAAATCTATACCCAGAGATAAAGTAGTCATCGGAATAGAACCTCGAAAACCACCCTGCAAACAACGAAAACAAAAAACAAAATCAAATCAGCGATGAAACAGAGAGGAAAAAAATATATAGAACAAAAGAGAAAAGCGAATATGAGGAAGAAGAAGAAAGCCAGATATTTATAGAGAGGAAAGAGGAAAAAAATATATAGAACAAAAGAGAAAAGCGAATATGAGGAAGAAGAAGAAAGCCAGATATTTATAGAGAGGAAAATCGAAGAGATTTAATGAAAGGAGTGGAGGATTCAATGGATCAGAGTTTATTGTATTGAAGGCGAGGAAGACGAAAGGAATGAATCAGACGTTCAACGAAAGTGGCATTGAATCACGAGATGCGATATAGGGGGGATTTAGAGCGCGTGTGTTGGATTTTTAAAGTGGGGCCTACGGACTGCTGACGTGGACGCACCAGGAATCAGGAAAAGCCTACTTGCCTACTTACTGCTGACGTGGACGCACCAGGAATCAGGAAAAGCCTACTTTTATATAGATAGATAACCCTATACAAGGGAATAAAATAAAAGATATATCGAGGAAAATTCATTGGAAAAAACAGAGTGATCCCACGTCAGAACACCTACGTTGAACATTGGCAACTAAAAACGCGCCTTCGACTCTATTGACTTGCAAATGACCTAACTACCCTTTCTTCATCAGCTTGTATAAAAACTCTATGTTTCGTCTGCCAAGAAGACTATAACAACAAGTCACAACCCTAATTCTTCTTACTTTCTGTACATTTCAATTTCAGAAGCAGCTCAAAAAATTATGAAAGGAAAGGGAAAGTTTTCATTGTGGAAGACGACAAAAGAAAGGACGAGATTGAAGTTTTTGGGACTTGGTGGGCTAAAATGGAAGAGATTGAATTTAAAGATGACGTTTTTCGAAAGTTTGAGATACAGAATCATGTCTATTATCGAGGCAATGGTTTTGGTATCGAAGCTTGCTTTCTTCTTTCTTTGTTGTGGTTGTAAATTCTAGCAACTTTTAGTTTCTTATTTTCTCAACTCTGTTTTTTTTTTTTTTTAATTGTATATTAAGTTTATTTACTTTTTTAAATTCTAGCAACTTTTAGTTTCTTATTTTCTCAACTCTGTTTTTTTTTTTTTTTAATTGTATATTAAGTTTATTTACTTTTTCATCAATTTCTTTTTCGTTTATGCATTTCTGGGTTTTATTAAAAAACGTAAGTTTTTAGAAGGAAGAAAAATCCATAACAAAAAAAAAAGGAGTAAGCAGAAGAATATTAGACTGTATTTGGATTAAATAATTCTAGTCAAAATTTTATGTGACTTGTAATCCGTGATTTCAAGTTTTTTTGGTTCTAATTTTAAAGAATTACTGATGAATTTTGAAACAAATTATTATTATTAGTATTATTATTTACAATAGATTTTTAAGTAAAAATAAATTGAAAGAGTAATTAATAACAATCAATTCTCACTCAATAGTTTAAGAGCTTCAATCGAAATATTCCAATCCAATTTTATATTAAGTTCAAACGAAAACTACAGTTGAGGAACAAGTTATATGGTCAGCAATGTGATTAAGATTCCAACCAAACCGAATCTCAGATTGTCAATGGTTGCACCTTACACGTCCATAGAACAGGTCAAGGCTCTGCTTTGGCCAGCAAGCAATTTTATTAAAGTACAAGCTGAGTCAATGTATGTAGAACTGAATATATTAAAATAAAGAAATGTTGATGTAACGACCAAAGCGAAAGTAAAGTTGTATTCTAACTTTGTTGTGTCTCTAGAACGTCCTGTTACTTTAGTCTTCAGAACTAGTTCAAAACTAGTTATAGGCATTCAGATTTTTTTGATATTCCAAGATCTGGAAGCAAATTAAACCAAAATTTTAATTTCAGTTCGATTTGGTTCGGTTCTGATTTTTGTCAATTTGGAATGTTTCAATTCAATATGAAATTGGGTTTATTGGTTATTTGGGGTTGGTAACGCAAACACCAATAATACCAATCTAAGCTCGAGAAAACAACATATATGACAGATTCTACGAGAACAGATGTTCATGCACCATCATCACCTTAATGCAAACTTGGAGCCACCAAAGTCTATTTGTACTCTTTGGAGTGAGTGAATGCAGTACGAGGGTGAGCTAACTCCAAAACCCCGTCCTCAGTTCGGATTGCAGGCTGCAACTCGCCTGTCTAGCATATTTAGCATATGCTTCTTTTGTTCCACTGTTTCATAAATAGAACACTATCGATTAACCTACAATATGGTCGTTATGTAAAACGTCTAGAATCTTGTAACTTGTATATCCTTCTATCCACGTATTCAAATTACATGTTTTATACCTTGTTAGAAAGATAATTTCAATATCTACGCATAGACATCAATATCACCCAATTCTAACACAAGAATCAAAAATTACTAACAGAACAAGTTCGTAATACAAAATTATTAACAATAATTCGGACGTAATTTGTAAACTCTATATCCTCCGACATAGATAATTAAATATTACGTTCTTTATATTGTTAGAAAGATATTTTTTATATCTACACACAAAAACTAAATTCACTCGAATCTAATACTGGAGTAAAGAGTTATGGGTGAAACAAATAAACAACTTGAATCTGAACCCACGGCAAACCGTGCCTCATTAAGTAAACTATTCTCTGCGTGGTACCTACGCTTAAATGGAATATGACCTCCCCAGGATAGGACAAATTAACCTCACCAGAACAGCGGTACAGTCAAACTCTAGTGCCCTGTCGAACGCAAACTACGGCTCGAACCACGCGGATAAAATTTTCAAACTCTTCTTAAAAAACACTTAAAAAAAACTGAAAACCTTTGAATTTATAGAAAAGAATAGATTAGAGTGAAACGCCATGACTATTCGATATTAAAACGAACAATCACATCTCTCCAAATAGCCATGTCCATTTGGTTCATGTATGTTTGATCAGAACAGTCGCACATATTCACTCTTCACCTGCATTCAGACTAAAATCCCAACAGCTTCCTGCATTAACGCAACTACAAATCTTCAGTTTGTAAAACAAATTCTCATATTCTAGCATTTATGATCTCAGATTCATCTATATACACCGAGCATGTGCAAAAAGGTTTCTTAAAAACAAATAACTTACAACTAATTCACCACCATTCTTTCGACCTTAGAGTGAGTCGCATAGTTTATCTGGGTTTCCGCAGGAGACTAATATACTGATATTTTTACCGTTTTCTTACCCTGCTTTTCGGTGTTTTCAGGGTATTTTTTATTTTCTTTTAGATCCTTTATCAGAACTTTCAGGTTTAAAATAGAGAAAGGGAGCCGATGCTCCGAAAAGAAGAAAAGAGCAGAAATCAGCACTCAAAGGACTAAGGATGCATTTGAAGATTTCAGAGCTCAAGATACAACCAAGATTTAAAAGATTTCTGAAGACGTGAGATGAAATGGAGAAGTCGAAGCTGAGTTCGATCGAGCTTAGGTGGGTTTGGTCTATCCCTATGAGTTCCGAGCAAACTGGCGCTGAGTTCGATCGAGCTTAGGTGGGTTTGGTCTATCCCTATGAGTTCCGAGCAAACTGGCCTCGATCGCACGCGAAAGTAGATAGACTCGAGCTATGTCAGTAAAGAGAATATTCCCTCGGAATGGATAAGCATAGAAGCTTCGAGATCTAAATTATTTAGACGATAAGCATGTAGAGCTCGACCAAACCCATGTCAGTTCAGTCGAGCGCTAGGGAATATTAGAACTATCTCAAATTTCTCGTCTCCCCTATAAATAGAGGCTTTATAAACCCTTTCTAATCAACACAAAATCCACAAAAAAAAAATTTCTAATAAAATTTTAGTTTCCAGTAAGTCTTTTAGTTTTTAGTTTCCTCTAGGGATTCAGAAGATGCTTCCTCTTATGGAACCATTCCCTTTTAGTTTCCTCTATGGATTCAGAAGATGCTTCCTCTTATGGAACCGTTCCCTATGAGCGAGTACTCTCCTAGTAGAGGTATTAGGGTTCTGATCCTAAGGGTATTCCCAAAGGAATACGGATGTGTCGCAAAGAGGTAGGATGTTTAAGAAATTCTTCATCATGTGTTGACTAATGCTTAAGGCTTTCTGGCCAACTGTCTTATGATCCTAGAGAAATTCTTCATCATGTGTTGACTAATGCTTAAGGCTTTCTGGCCAACTGTCTTATGATCCTAGGATAATCCTTGACTCCTAGCAGAGCGTTGATTACCTGAACATGGCAGTGATGAGCAACTCAACTTTGACGACGAAAGTGTTGTTCAAATAAGGTTGTGAACATATCAAACTTAATCGAGATAATGCTCCCTAGGGGGTGGTTAGGCAGCATTGCAGTCCCTTGTCTAACCTTACTACCTCTAGGGTATGACGATTATGACCATTAATGTGACTTAGTCAATATTCGTGTCTGATTTCTAGACAAGAGCTTATTTAGCACCTGAATAATCGAGAGATCCGTAGTCCCAAAAGTTCCTTAGATCGGTTCCCAAGGCCTCTTTACTTTATTTATTATTTCTTTTCTTTTTCTGAGTTCCCACAAACACTCAACAAACCCCGTAAACACTAACCTAAAATCTAGGTTTACTAGACCGGTGTACCAGATTTCCTCGTGGATCGATCCTGATCTGTACTACAAATGACTAATCCGTGCACTTGCGGTTAAGAAAGGATTTTAAACTCCCGAGAGATTTGTCTCTCGGGTGAAACCTAGTGCTGTCCGCGTCTTAAAAAAACGCTCAACATACGGTCGACGTCAAGTTTTTGGCGCCGTTGCCGGGGAGGTCTTGCGTTACACCTTAGGAAACTTTAGGTTTATATTAGTTTAGATTAGTTTAGATTTAGGATTTTTACGCTTTTATCCCTGTAATTATCATCTTATCTTCTTTTCTCTTATTTCGAAAAAAGAAAAAAAAAGAAAAGAAAAAAAAGAAAGAAAGGTGAGATCAAATCGGCAACAAGACGGACGGGAGAGTATCTTCAAGGAAGTAATGACAATAATTTTGAAGAGACCATACAGAGGACTCGCCATGGAGGATGCAGATCAACACTTTAGGAAATTTGAGAACCTCTGCAATGCAGCCAAACCGACTGTAACCAAAGCAGGCAATTTCAAAACAAGGGTGTCTATCCCTATCCGGAGAGGCAAGGAAATGGTTCATGAAACTTTCTTTGGATTCCCAAAGGAGGTGGGACTTGACCAAAGTAGCATTCATTGACATATTTCAATCAAGGAGATCCACCCGGTCACAGTTAAACCATGTTGCTAGCAAAGACCAAAAAGATGTTTCAGATCACTGTCCCAACACTCAAGATACTGGTCTCGAACACACCGGTTCTACTTAAGAAACCGAAGCGTCTAGCTAACGATGTTAAATTAAGCACTTAATGGGAGGCAACCCATTAGTAGTTTGTACATGCTGGATTAATTTTTGTTTTCAATTTTTCTTAGCAAACGGAGAATTTCTTCAGAAACAACCTATCAAAACAAACTTTGGGGAACTACACGGAGCCAAAACCACGAGAATTTTTCGAATGAGCGGAATTAAGTGAGTTCGCTCGAGCTCTATTTAATTTGCTCGAGCAGGTAAGAACTCAACCGAATCCAACCCAGTTCGGTCGAGCCGTGTCTTCGTCTTTGTTTTATAAAATCCTAGCGTGCTTGAGCGAACACGCTAGGGAACGAAAAAAAACAGAGCCGCCGCAAAACACATTCGAAAAACCTTCCTAAAATCTTCATTTCTCAACCAAATTTCGTTTTTAAAAGTCCCATTCCCTTAGTTTTTCATCCTATACCAATTTCCATAGTTCATTTTCGCTAAAAATCAATGGTATGACTTTAGTTTCGAAAAATCCGAAAGTTAGTTGTTGAAGAGATTTTCAATTTTGATGATGCTAGGTTGATGGATAGTTTAATTTGGTGTTAGATATTAGTTTACTTGTTTAGAATCATTTTACAACTTGAATCATCGAAAACGGTTAGAATTTGCAAAATCTAGAGTTTTAATTTGAGAGAAAATGAAGAACATGAAGAACTTATGAAAATTTGATGTTTTTTTGTTTGAATTCATACTAAAATCGTGTTATCTTTTGCTAGAGATTTCGGAATTCAAATTCGTTCGATCCATCATTCAAGTTTTAGAATTTTCTAGCATTTGATAAATTTTAGAATTCAAAATTTGAAAATTTATATTTCATGTTTTTCTTGAATTAGAAATTAAAATTGTAAAAATTGTTTAATTCTTTTTAGAATAGTGTTTTAAAATTCATTCATTGATAAAATATCTTCTTGATTAAAATTTTGAAAATTCTACTAGATTTTTTTTTTGGTTCTCTTTAAGTTTGATTTCAACGGCAGTTTAAAATAGCTATATATTGCAAATAGGGAAAATTGTTATTTAATACAAATATTTTTCCCGTTTCGCAATTTTAAATCCAGACTTTAGCTTCCCCATTTAAATACATGGACTATTTTTCAATTATCAAAATTAAACCCTAATTTTTGATTTTTTCCCCAATTTAAACACCCCGTTAAGTCACTTTTAATCTGTTAACTTGACGTTAAAACGGTGTTACTGTTTCCGTTAATTAAAACGGTGCGTTTTGGCTTCTTCGTTAAAAATTGTTATTTAATACACACACGTTTCGCAATTTTAAACCCAGACTCTAGCTTCCCCATTTAAATACATGGACTATTTTTCAATTATCAAAATTAAACCCCAATTTTTGAAATTTTCCCTAATTTAAACACCTCGTTAAGTCACTTTTATGTTGATACAAAAATGTGACAAAAATCTTCAAACTGTAAATGTATGTTTTATTTGCCAGAATATTACAATTGCTTGAAAAAATATTGTGCTAATTAATGACAAAATTTAGGCTAAACTAACAAAAATATGAATTAGTCTCTAGAAACACCACATTTTTTTACCAGAAATATATAAATATCACGCCACGGTTTTCGATTACCGTGTGCCAGACAAAATTACAAAAAAGCCCCTGGTAATCAGGAATTTGATAATTAAAGTGTGGACATGGACGAGGGTAAACGAGTCTTTTCTAGCCCATGATATGGTAATAAAAACCAGAACGATAATTTTTTTAAAAAATGTGGTATTTTTAGTGATATACCCTAAAAATATTATGATTACTAAAAAAAATATTGTGTGCTAATACCAATAATTGTTTTTTGGTGGATTAAACAGAAAAAATTTATTAGTTCGATAAAATGTATTGTGAATATTTATTGTTTTTGTTGATTTTTGTTCGTTGTTTAGGATTGATTTTCATATAGATTTTTTACATATTAGCTGATTTGTTCTATAAATAAAAAAATATTAAAAGTGACTTAACAGGGTGTTTAAATTAGGGGAAAAATCAAAAATTGGGGTTTAATGTTGATAATTGAAAAATAGTTCATGTAGTTAAATGGGAAAGCTAGAGTCTGGTTTAAAATTGCAAAACTGGAAAAATATGTGTATTAAATAACAGTTTTTAACGAAGAAGTCAGAACGCACCGTGTTAATTAACGGAAACAGTAACATCGTTTTAACGTCAAGTTAACAGATTAAAAGTGATTTAACGGGGTGTTTAAATTAGGGAAAAATTCAAAAATTGGGGTTTAATTTCGATAATTGAAAAATAGTCAACGGGGTGTTTAAATTAGGGAAAAATTCAAAAATTGGGGTTTAATTTCGATAATTGAAAAATAGTCCATGTATTTAAATGGGAAAAATTCAAAAATTGGGGTTTAATTTCGATAATTGAAAAATAGTCCATGTATTTAAATGGGGAAGCTAGAGTCTGGGTTTAAAATTGTGAAACGGGAAAAGTATGTGTATTAAATACCAATTTTCCCATTGCAATTTGCAAATATTTACTTGTTTTTGCTGCTAGATAGGTTGCACAAGACATATCTACATTTGATTTTACTAGTATATCTTTAAATTTTGCAGATTATGGCAGAGAGATGGACAGAGAAAGCTATGGGTAAAACCCCTGTTGGCGAGACGTCTCGGACTTCCTTGCATTGATGGAGGGTTTTTTAGCCGGGTACGACAAACAAGTGTATGAAGAGGGTCATCGTTGTTACCGGCTACAAAACCGATCAAAATTTACGAAAAATTAGCGTTAAAATCGATTTTAACATGATTTTTGTATGGTTAACTGGCCTTCATTATGTAGGGGAGAAATTGCAGCGGTTAATAAAGTTTTTTTTTCACGGAATAAAAGTATATTAATTAAATAAAGGTTCCTTGGAATCCAAGGGGAACAAAAGAGTTTACATGACAGAAAGACAAATCTAAATGACATGAGGAACAAAAGAGTTTACATGACAGAAAGACAAATCTAAATGACATGAAAAACGAGCTAGTGAATCCGTCAACTCATTCATTGTTTTTGGGATCTTCGATAGTGATAGGGAAGTAAATCTGGCCTTCAAAAGAGCAAACATCGTAGCATGGGATCTAAAGCTTGGCCATGGATCATCCTGTGTCAATATGTGGATAGCTTCAATAGAATCCGTCTGAATGTGCACACTTCTAACTCTGCGCATCAGCAGACACTCCATTGCCCAAATAATAGCTTCGACTTCTGTGTGTAGAGGAGACGGCGGACGGGCCACGCTTCTTGATCCACATAGAGACATTACCTCGGAATCATCATAATAGGTCCATCCTAAACCTGCAAAGGTTTTCAAAGATTTCCACGATCCATCGGTACGACATACCGAAATCAAGGGGGTAACACCGCCTTCTGAATCACTGGGGACATACCGAAATCAAGGGGGTAACACCGCCTTCTGAATCACTGGGAGCAACATTGTGCATATCAGCGTCAATAAGATCTAAGTTTGCCTGAATCCAAGCCCCCCCCCATTCAGCAATTGTAATTTTGATTATATCCGCAGGGGATCTTTCAATGACTTTAAAAAGTTTATCATTTCGCGCTTTCCAAATGTACCATACTAACCAAGGGTAATAATCAAAACTGTCAGCTATGGGTGTAACACCCGTGATCCTCAGTAGTTCTGCAGATAAGTTATGATCGAGGAATTGGAACCCGCGGTACACGAACAACCGACGATTTAAGCGGATCAACAGAAGTCGACTCGGGATTGAATTTGGGCCGAATTTTGTGCATGCACTCGACGTGACAAGCTGGCCAATGCATGTTTCGACTTGACATGAGTGTGATGTGACAAACTTGACAAGACAAGCAACCTCATGCATGGATCCGATGTGACTAGGGTGTGATGGGACAAGACACAAGTGATTTGACATGGGTTTGATTTGACAAAGGTTAAGATTGATGTGAGTTGCATGTGTGACAAGTGTCACCCTCCTCCCATGTGACATGGGTTTGATTTGACAAAGGTTAAGATTGATGTGAGTTGCATGTGTGACAAGTGTCACCCTCCTCCCATGCAAAAGCAAGGACCATAGGTGAGTGGGATAGTCGTGCATGTTTTATACTTTGAGTTAGTGTTTGCACGTTAGGTCTAGGGAAAGATCTTGTTGTTTCATGAGCCGGGGAGGGTAGTTGTTAGATGATTATGCATGGTTGATGAGTTAGTATGCATGTTGTGGTTGTTGAGTTGCATGGGTAGTTGATTTGTAAGGGTTTATGTCTAGTATGGGTATATCGCCTAGTTTTGGGTTGTTTAAGGGAGTTTTCTAAAATGGTTAGACTAAGTGTTTCGGGTTGATATTTCAGACATGTTAGGTTATAGTAATGAACTATTTTTGAAAATTAGCCTTGAGGTCTAGGCTGGTGTTTTTGAAGAGTTATAGGGTTTTCGAGTAATTTGGATAGTTTTGGGGATAAAACCCATAATAATTATTGAAAGTTTTCAAATGGTTTTAGAAGTATTTTTATAAAGTACTAGACTCTTATGAGAGGATTTTAAATGTGGTTTCATGATTTTTGGTGAAGTATTTGAAAAGATATGGATTTTTGAAGATGAAACAGAGGTTCTTGCATTTTGTGGTTGTTGAGTTGCTTGATTAGATGATTGAAGGGTTTATGTCTAGTATGGTTAGATCGCCTAGTTTGGTCTGTTTTAAGGGATTTTTCTAAAATGGTTAGACTGAGATTCCAGGGCTGATCTTTCAGAAATGTTAGGTTATAGTAATGAACTATTTTTGAAAATTAGCCTTGAGGTCTAGGCTTGTGTTTTTGAAGAGATATAGGGTTTTCAAGTGATTTGGACAGTTTTTGGGATAAAACCCTTAATAATTGCTAAACGATTTCAAATGGTTTTCAAAGTACTTTTATAAAATACTAGACTCCTGTTTGGACAGTTTTTGGGATAAAACCCTTAATAATTGCTAAACGATTTCAAATGGTTTTCAAAGTACTTTTATAAAATACTAGACTCCTGTGAGAGGATTTTAAAAGTGGTTTCATGATTTTTGGTGAAGTATTTGAAAAGATATGGATTTTAAAAGGAGAAACCGAGGTTCTGTTTTCTGTTTTAACCGGTTTTGAAAATGAGGTTGAAAATGTGGTTTTTAAAGCTTGACGTTAGCTGTGAGGTTGAAAATGTGGTTTTTAAAGCTTGACGTTAGCTGAACGTATTTATCTAGTAAAGTAGACCCTTTGAGGTTTTTAAAATGATGAGATTTGTGAATTTTGGTTAAGTATCTTGAGAGATATGATTTTTGGAATCTTGAGAGATATGATTTTTGGAAGTAACCGGATTTTTACGGGTAAATCTGTTTTTGGGTTTGAATTTCCTAAGATAAGTGAAACGTTTTGAAATGGATTAGTCTTGTGTTTTGGTGATGTTCTAGGTACCAGAGGACCTTAGGGTAGAGCCCTAAGAGATGGTGATGTTTTGATTTGGTTTTGGAAAGATGATAGGAGTATGTGTATGGTTTATGCGATTGTTTTGGGATATCGGGGTAGATAAGGGTTGAAGGATAGAGCTGTTAGGTCTAGAATCTGAGTGATTTCCTAGGCATGAGTTCTGATTGTGTAATGTGCATAGGGATTGCACGGTAGTATTGCATAGTAGATATGCATGGTAGTATTGCATGATCGTTGATGTTGATTGTTGTTGTTAATTGAATTGCATGTTTGCTTGATTGCGTATGTGTAGTATGGTCGTACGATAGGACCAGAGATAGATTGTTATGATAGATGGTATATTGCTTGTGATATTGCATGCTTGCTATTATAGATATGTCTTGTTTGATGTTTATTGTGTGATGATATTGATTGATGATGTTATTGCTTGTTTGTTATGCCTATGCATTTGACAAAGGTTAAGATTGATGTGAGTTGCATGTGTGACAAGTGTCACCCTCCTCCCATGCAAAAGTCGACCCAACCTCTCTCCCCTTTGCCTATAAATAGAACCTCACCCCCTTCATTTGCACCACTCCAAAATCGCACCAAAACTCTGTCGGATTCTCGACTCAAAACCCCGA
>CM071718.1:16337461-16349132 GCA_036630335.1 Physaria fendleri | reverse complement strand
AATATTAAAATAAAAGAATGATATTAATCCTAATTATTTCACCCAATTTTTTTAAAAAATTATATTTCTATCTATTCACCTGAAGTCTAAGTAATACTAATAGACCTATCTAATATTTTATAAATACTTTTATATTTATAAAATAAATGCCTATAAATATTCTGTGTTATAATCAACTTTTTATTAGTCTATGTTTACTTTATGAATTTATTTTTAATAACTAATTTAAAAATTTGTTATCAAATTTGAAATTAGTCTATGTTTACTTTATGAATTTATTTTTAATAACTAATTTAAAAATTTGTTATCAAATTTGAAAATTTTTTTATACTTTAGATTATTTTTATTAATTAGTACTTTTAACAATACAATAAAAATAATTTTATCTTTTAGTTATAAATTAATTTAATACCCAAAAAAACTAACAATACTAAAAATTACCTAAATAATTTTTTTATAAAATGTTCTAATTTATTAATGGCATGTACACATTTTGCTAATTACTTGGTTGAGATATGTATAATATTTGACATTTTGCTAATTACTTGGTTGGGTATCACACTTGAGTTTGATTGTTCTCGTGTAATAGAAAAGTGAAGCTTGACAAAAGAAAAAGGAGAAAAGTGGATATTTTTTATACACGGAAATTTTATTTAGTTATTTATGTGCATAAAATATAATTTGGTAATGTAATTATATAGATTATTTTAGGTTTGGATTTTTATACTTAAGTTATAGTATATATTTTTTGAAACATAAATACAAAATTATACTGAATGAAATTATAATGAGCTATCATTAATTAAAACATTATAAAGTTGATGTGAAAAAATTCGGATAAGGAGAGAAAATGTTGTTATATAATTATATAAATTGGTTCAGGGTTGAGTTTGGATTGAGTTTCGAATAAATATTGGGTATTATATATTTTATTTAGTTATTCATAAAAATATTAATATAATAGAAAATTAACCGATAAAGAATCAAACGATTACTACATACGATTTTCAAAAATTAATATGTTGCAAATATTCTTATATATAGGTTACAAGTATTTAAAAATCAATAAGTTCAAATTACCGTATTTAAATATATAAAATACAATATTGCAAATATTTGAAAATTTGTGTCACATGATCAAGAAAAAAAGTTTCTAATGCTGAATCAAGTTTCTAATACTAAAATTTGTGGATTTAGAATTTTATTTTTAAAAAATCTATTGAAAATAACTTATAACTATGTTTTCGCTATTTATGTATTTTATGTTTAAATTTGTCGCCGACTTATGTCGGGTTACGAGGTATAAAAAATGTATTGTTTATGTAGCTTTATATATATTAGTTCAAGTTTTCCATTTTTACTATTATTTCGGATTGAATATCAGATATTTTATTCCCTCCTATTAATAAAACCTACTTACAATTTAAGTTTAATGATTTTAAATATTAAAATAAATACTAAGCATATTTAGTACAAAGTTATTAACTATTCAATCAATGAATGTTTACCACTAGAAAGGTAGGTCATTTATGCGAGATATAAATTAAAAAATATTATGTATAAGACGTTTGATTTTAAATATTAAAATAAATACTAAGCATATTTAGTACAAAGTTATTAACTATTCAATCAATGAATGTTTACCACTAGAAAGGTAGGTCATTTATGCGAGATATAAATTAAAAAATATTATGTATAAGACGTTTTTGGGTATTCGATCGATTTTCCATCGGATACTTTTGATTTCAAGTATTTCAGATTTGGTATATGCTTGATCGAGTATTTTTAGATTTTATATAGGTTATGATCCGATTCCTTTATACCATGGATATTATTGAAGATTTTATTAAAGATGAATGAATCAAAATTAATTCAAAAATGGACTATATTGATAGTTTTGATTATAAAATACTCTTTTATGTTGTTTTACATGCAGTTTAATCAATATAATCTTGATTATTGATTTAAACGTAGTATTATTTTGATTAAAGAATGGTACTTAAAATTATTTTTAAATGTTTTAGCAAAATTTTATTGTAGATATCTTATTTTTATTTCTTTTTATGTATTTGGGATTGCAAAGTAATTTGAAATTATCATTTATAAATTTCTTTTTGAAACTTTTTATTCTTTTAGAAATGTTTCAATAAAATAAAATAATATTTTGAACTTTTATAAATAACATATTTAATATATATCTAAATAAATATAAAATTTTAAATTTTATTAAAATAATTGATCCGCGGTATACCGCGGGTTAGAATCTAGTTGTTTTTATAATCAGAACAAATGAGCAAATTCTATATAGCATGTATACTAAAAATCTATGGGTTATTTTTAGAAGATACGTAGAAAATCAGATTTGAAACAAATTAGTACTACACTTATTTTCCTAATCACATTAGGTCAAGTTCAATTAGCAAGATACATAATAATTCCAGTAACATTTAGATAAGATACTTCAAGATCAAATATATAATTTTTGAAACACCCGAACTTTTTTTATTTTAATAAACCCGTTTTCCCGGAAATCACCTTAAATACTACATTTTGGACAGAATGAACCGACTATAGTTCAACTTTGAAAAAAAAAAACTAAACTTCAATAAATTTTACTATATTTCAAAATATTTCGACTTTAAAACTGATAATTCAAAAAAGAAGTGTATATATATGTGTATATATATATTCTTCAAAATAAAGTATTATGTAACAAATTTAACATAAGATTAGAAAAAGTTAAAACTATGTTGCAATTGACTACGATCTGATTGATTCGAATTTCATATACAACTATATCAAATAATTGAGTTGAAATATATGAACATTAAGTTTGTTAGAATGAGTAAAGAGAAATAAATAAGAAGTACTATACATTAGGACAGAATGGTCGGAGAAGTCTGACCATGGAGTGTTCTGAAATAATTATAGGACAAAAATTATTAAATGAGAAGGCCTATATCTCGTGAATCTCTTCGTCTCTTTCTTTCGTTGACTTCTATTTATTATCATCAAATAATTATTACACCTTCTATTATTTTTTTTATATTTCATAATAAATATTTCTGTATGGTTTCCAATG
This sequence comes from Physaria fendleri, assembly GCA_036630335.1. Classification (NCBI taxonomy): domain Eukaryota; kingdom Viridiplantae; phylum Streptophyta; class Magnoliopsida; order Brassicales; family Brassicaceae; genus Physaria; species Physaria fendleri. The sequence goes on along the minus strand of CM071718.1, from coordinate 16,346,050 downwards.
TTCTTTTTGGATCTATTAGTCTCTGACTCTGTTAATCGTCACTTCTCTCGTACATTCATCTTCTGTTCTGTCATATAAATACGTGTGTGACTTTTGTCTATACACGTGTTTTTATGGAAGTTTCTTACTATAAAGTCAACGTGTTCTAAACGACAATACTATTTAATTAACCTTTGTTTTTGTAACATATCTTATATATGGATTCATGTGTATTATTGAAAATTTGAAATGAAACCTCTCACGGATTGTGCTTTTGTCTTCTTACGAAAGTCAACGAGTATTATTTTTGTTTTTTCTTATGTATTACTTTTTTAATATGTACTCAATAATCCTATCTTATCTTTCATATAGAGTGAGTATAGTATTTTGAGAATGATCTAATACCTTTTTTTCTTTAAAGAAAAAACGCTATGGTTTAATTTTGGAAAACTTAGAGATTATATTTGTATCAATTCAGTGTAAAAAACCTATGATTTTAAAAATATTTATACAAAAAAAAACTATGTGAAATTTTTTTTTTTTTTTTTTTGGTAAAGGATTATATTGATAAAAATAAAAGTATCTGTGGTTTTATGTACAAGTAAAGTGTAAATGGAAAAAGAATGAAAAGAAACAAAATCAAACTAAGCTACGTCGTGTCCAAGCGAGCTCCCATCGAACTAGTAGACTGGTTGAGTTTGCTGGCTGATCAGATTTCCTAGAGAGAATGCGGTTTTGAATTGTTTGAGCTGTCTGAGCTGCTACCGCGTAAAACGATTGCCTGGTAGATGAATGTATCCGAGAATTCCGCTCTCTCCAATATAGTAAATAGCTGATTGAAAAACCATCCGAAGGAGGATGTTTTCAATTCGGGACCTTCGATTACCCAGGAGTGCAGCAGCAGTATAAGACCAAGCAGGGGAAATAGTAGGACCAAGGAGAATCAGGAGTAAGGAGGGACCAAACTTAAAAGGAGAAAGGGCAGCCAAAAAATAGATGATCCTTTGTTTCATCCTTGAAAATTAATACGATATTTTCGTGCATATCATGAATTCTGTTAATTATTCAAATAAATTAATTTTATTGTAATGATTAATTATGAAATTATAATATTTTACATAATTAAAAAAACTGTAACTTAAAGAATATTACAGATTACTCTAAAATAAAATAAAATAGTATGGAAGCGATGTTTTCCCAAATTTGAATGACAAACTATGGTAAATGCAACAAAGAAAAACAGATATTCTATTTATTTCTCCTGAAAAATGTTCTGTTCTTTTCGCAATTTACTTCACATTAATCGCAGATTCCCTCGCCATGTAAGCCTTTGTTCCTCTTCTTTCTCTCATATTCAAGCACCCTCTCAATCTTCCTTTATCTCTTGTCCTTTCGTCTGGTTCACTAGCTTTCTATGTATCATTCGATACCCTTTCGTTAGTAAAAGCTCACCTTCTACTTATTCAGAAAATTTCGATAGAGATTGGATTCGTAAGACTGTTCAGAATGATCTATGGGATGATCCCCAAATCGAGAAGTTGTTTGATTCGAATTTGGCTCCGATTTGGGTTCCAAGGGTTTTAGTTGAATTGAAAGAAGACCCAAAATTAGCGTTGAAATTCTTCAAATGGTCAATGAATCGTGATGGATTTAACCACACCATTGAATCTTACTGTATAGTTGCTCACATTTTGTTTTCTTCCAGAATGTATTACGATGCTAATAGTATCCTTAGAGAAATGGTTTTGTCCAAGGCTGGTGAATTAATGGATTCTGATTTTTTTGATGTTTTGTGGTCTACAAGGAATGTGTGTGTTCCTGGTTTTGGAGTGTTTGATGCTTTGTTCAGTGTTTTTATTGATCTAGGAATGCTTGAAGAAGCTACACAGTGCTTCTCTAAGATGAAGAGATTTAGGGTGTTTCCAAAAACTCGATCTTGCAACGGTTTATTGCATAGGTTTGCCAAATTAGGGAAGACTGATGGGATGAAGAGATTTTTCAAAGATATGATTGGTGCTGGTGCAAAACCGACTGTGTTTACTTACAACATAATGATAGATTGTTTGTGTAAAGAAGGGGATATAGAAGCTGCAAGAGGATTGTTTGAAGAAATGAAGTTTAGAGGTTTGATTCCAGACACTGTCACGTATAATTCTCTGATTGATGGTTATGGAAAGGTTGGTCGATTAGATGATACAGTTTATTTTTTCGAGGAAATGAAGGGTATGAATTGTGACCCTGATGTTAGAAAGGTTGGTCGATTAGATGATACAGTTTATTTTTTCGAGGAAATGAAGGGTATGAATTGTGACCCTGATGTTATAACATACAACACTCTGATCAATTGTTTCTGTAAATATGGGAAATTGCCTAAAGGTTTGGAATTTTTTAGGGAGATGAAGCGAGATGGGTTGAAACCGAATGTTGTGAGTTATAGTACTTTGGTTGATGCGTTCTGTAAGGAGGGTATGATGGAACAAGCCATTAAGTTTTATGTTGACATGAGAAGGGTTGGTCTTGTGCCTAATGAGTATACTTATACTTCTCTCATTGATGCCAATTGTAAAATTAGTAATCTCTCTGATGCTTTTAGGCTAGCTAATGAGATGTCACAAGAGGGTGTCGAATGGAATGTGGTCACTTACACTGCGCTTATCGATGGTATTTGTGATGCCGAGAGAATGAAAGAAGCTGAACATCTTTTTGGAAAAATGGTTACAGCTGGTGTGATTCCAAATCTTGCAAGTTATAATGCTCTGATTCATGGATTTGTAAAGGCGAAAAACATGGACAGAGCATTAGAGCTTCTAAACGAATTGAAGGGGAGAGGTATTAAACCGGATTTGCTGCTCTATGGAACTCTCATTTGGGGTTTGTGTAGTTTAGAGAAGATAGATGCTGCTAAGGTAGTGATGAATGAAATGAAGGAATGTGGAATCAAAGCGAATCCCCTAATTTACACAAGTTTAATGGATGCTTACTTTAAGTCAGGAAACCACACCGAGGGATTGCATCTACTGGACGAGATGTTAGAGCTTGATATCGAGGTCACATCTGTTACGTTCTGCGTTTTGATTGATGGATTATGCAAAAACAAGTTAATCTCTAAGGCGATTGATTACTTCAGGAGGATAAATAGTGATTTTGGTCTAAAGGCTAATGCAGCAATATACACAGCTATGATTGATGGTCTCTGTAAAGAGAATCAAATTGAGGCCGCAACAACACTTTTTGAACAAATGGCTCATGATAATCTAGTTCCAGACAGAACAGCATACACATCGTTAATGGATGGGAAATTGAAGCAAGGGAATGTGGTAGAAGCTTTGGCTTTACGAGACAAAATGGTTGAGAATGGTTTAATGGATGGGAAATTGAAGCAAGGGAATGTGGTAGAAGCTTTGGCTTTACGAGACAAAATGGTTGAGAATGGTATGAAGCTTGATCTCTTTGCTTACACTTCATTAGTTTGGGGATTATCTCAGTGCAATCAGTTGCAGAAAGCGAGATCTTTCTTCAGGGAAATGATCGAGGAAGGAATCCGGCCTGATGAGGTTTTATGTATAAGTGTCTTGAAGAAACACTATGAGCTTGGATTTGTAAATGAAGCTGTAGAGTTGCAGAGTTATTTGATGAAGCATCAGCTTTTGACTAGTGAGATAGATAATGCACTCCCAAACTTGTGAAACTTAAAAACATGCAACGTTTTTTGCTCTTATGAGACCTGTTCGAGTAATCTGAGCCAAAACTTGTTTCTTCTGGAGAACATGAAGAAGTGGCTTCAGCAGTTCTGCCTGAGCTTTTCGTAAGGATCTACCAGCTAATTGTCGGAGAAGAAGCTTATGGGTGGATATTATATATGCTTCTTCTGCCTGAGCTTTTCGTAAGGATCTACCAGCTAATTGTCGGAGAAGAAGCTTATGGGTGGATATTATATATGCTTCATAGACACAAGAGCAGAGGTATGAAACAAATACAATATTGGGTGAAAGTACTGATATCAAAATCTGATTTTGGCGTAGTCTTTTGTTTGCAGACGTTTGAGCTCTGAAGTTGTGGAGAATGTGAGAAAGAAGTGAAGTAATTTGCTGACAGATGGGTTTAAGGGTTCTTCATTGTTTTTTTGTTTTGTATTGTTGCATTGAGGAACCAATCAAAATGTGTATTTTTTGGTGTGTACACATATTTTTTTGTTCTTTCTTTTTTCCCCCAAAATGTAATTTTCTTTTATAAATAGTTATAAAGAAATTCGACAAAGGAAAAAAAAAAGTTTTAAAGAAATATATATATTCCTTTCCTTAGGCAGAGAAGCTTGACCATGAATGGAAAACAATATTATGGGCTTTTACAAAAGAAAATACATATTATGGCCCATCATCATGTAGGCCTATTAATTAGATAAACCTAAAATTGTAAAAGCCAGTGTTTGTGGAGTAGACAAAAATGAATCTAATATAATTTAGAAAATAAATAAAAATAATAATCAAATTAATAATAACTTTGTGGTCCATTTCAAAAATGAATCTAATATAATTTAGAAAATAAATAAAAATAATAATCAAATTAATAATAACTTTGTGGTCCATTTAAATCTAATATAATTTAGAAAATAAATAAAAATAATAATCAAATTAATAATAACTTTGTGGTCCATTTATTTATTTCTTGAAATACTCTCAACTGTGTAAATATACTTAATTAGGTTAAATACAAATAACTCTTAGTTGGACTACGTACATTAATTTGATTACAATAATTTGTGTGGTTAACATTAATCAGAGTAGTTGTCTATGAAGACTTAAGGGTCAAAATACAAAAATGGGTAAAACTTTTGAAAGAGAGAAATTCACCTACCAATACTAATTAAGATGGAATCTTACCTTTACTCATGTAATAATTAAATTTGAAAATAAGAAATCAAAAGAAAGCCAAACTATCTTTATACTCATCATCTATGCATATTTTGTCTTTATTATTATAACCAAATATTATTAATAATCAACAAGAAATTATTAATAATATTTGGTTATAATAATAAAGACAAAATATGCATAGAAATGAGTATAAAGATAGTTTGGTTATTTGGTTATTTATTCTTATACCAAAGTATGAATCAACGGTAGTAAATTATATTTTAGAATAGGTTAAATAAATTAACTATGGGATGGACTAATATAGTTTTGTGAAGTCTTAATTAATGGGTTAAATACTAAAATGGACTCATTCACCTACCATTACTATTTACTACAATGAGTAAACTTTGTATTACGAATTTGTATTTACTAAAATGGACTCATTCACCTACCATTACTAAACTGAGTTAAACTTTGTATTACGAATTTGTATTTTACTAAAATGGACTCATTCACCTACCATTACTAAACTGAGTTAAACTTTGTATTACGAATTTGTATTTACTAAAATGGACTCATTCACCTACCATTACTAAACTGAGTGAACTTTGTATTACGAATTCATATTTCAGTTGTTGAATACTGTATATTTATATTATTAATTTCTAACATTTTTAATTTGGCATCTATGATTTGTTCAAACGAGGTATTATGAGTTCATATCAATTCACTTTTTGTTCACATTTGAAGAAAAATCCGAAATCTTTTAAGCAATGTCACAAGTCACACATAATCAGACTCCGAATCAAACACACAGACATGAGTTCTTAATAATCATAGAAAACTATCATCCATTAATTATTTTAAATTATTAAAGTAGTACTAGAGAACACATAGTATGTCCCTATTTGGATAGAGTTGTCTTTTTTTAGGAATATTAATGATCATCATCATAGTGATCCTAAACACAATGTATGGTGTACATACAGAGACGCTTAAAACCTATCATTTCGCAATGACCACCTTCAAATTTCTCAATTTCTTGACAAATGATATTGCAGCTGTTTGAGCTAAAGCATATCCCTTTGAATTCTTTGCTCCATGTCTCACATATTCCTCCCTGAGCCTCCACTATAACATACCAAAAAAACACACACTTTGTTATGTATATATAAATATATAGATTATTATTTGAAGAAGATGTAATCAAAGATCATAGAAACCATATATTATATGTTCATATACCAAAAATGGAGACATGAGTGATGAACCAAAATTCACATATTTTATATGAAATTTAGATGGTATCATAATTAACATGAGTAATGAACCTGAAGTGGGAGCAAGAAGCATGAGAGAGATCAACATNNNCACTATATATAGGCAGCATGGACTCAATATCTTTTTTTATTTGTATTTGATATTATTTTGAATATTTTTTTTTGGTTCTAGAGAATTTGTTTTGGTAGTTGGATCTTAATTAATGTATTTTGACTATATTAGCTGCCAATGATAAATCAAGTAAAATTTTGAAAAACCATAACCTAATTAATTTACTGGCTTACATTTTTTTTTTTGATGAATGGTTATATTAATTAAAAGTGTAAAACTGAGATTTCATATGTACAAGAGTAGAGCCAAAAAGAATTAAAGAATGTAAACGTTATATTAAGCTGCGTCTAGTCCATGCCAAGTCGACCTGATAGGGGACAACCCAGTATTTGAACTTCTCGAATAATATTTGGGCTAATGATTAATCTGATATTTTTACCCAATACTTACTTAATATTTTTCCTGTTGTTTTAAATGGAGTGAATTTGGTGTAAGAAGATATTTTTCTTTTTTGGTTAGTAGGTATTATGAAAAATGAGAAGAAAATTGGTTTAAAGAATTGAAGAGTGTTTTATGTATTTATAATATTTCGTTTTAGTTTAAGTATTTCTAGTTAGGTTAAAAAATTTTAAATGATAATGATGGATAATAAATGATATCACATTTCTTTGATTTAAAATTTAATTATTTTTTTTGAAATATTTTTTTTTCAAAAGAGTATCCACCAACTAATCTAGTTCATTCGGTGAAAAAAAATCAGAAACTATATTGGAATGACTTTAGTGATTATTTCCATCACGTAAGATAAACCAAATTAATAGAAACCAAATTAATAGATAAACACGTAATTGAGCTATTTAAACTATTTAGATGACTTTAATGATTATCAGATTTTTGAATTCAAACTTTAGTTTGAGCTATTTAAACTATTTAGATGACTTTAATGATTATCAGATTTTTGAATTCAAACTTTAGTAATTCAGTTCGAATTTGTTATAATATATTTGTGCTAGAGTTTAGTGATTATATGATCACTTAAGATGTTAAAACAAATTAGTAGGTAAACACATAACTAACCTATTTAAACTAATAGTTGCGTATCTCAAGACCAGTTTTTCAATGTTTTCATTTGAATATGAGTGCATTAAATCATTAGAATAATATTAATTAATTTAATACCACTTGTGAAATTCGTTACTTATATTTTGTTTTTGTTTTACTTTCATTTTGATTTTGTTTTGATTTTGTTTTATTTATGTTTTACTTATGTTGTACTTTCATTTTGTTTTTATTTTGTTTTTGTTTAACGTTTTGCTTTCGTTTTGTTTTTGTTTATCTTATGTTTTGATTTCTTTTTGCTTTTGTTTTGCTTTTTTTAACTTATGTTTTACTTTCATTTTGCTTTTATTTTGTTTTTTTTTCTGTTTTTATTTAACTTTTGTTTTGCTTTCGTTTTATTTTTGTTTAACTTATGTTTTGATTTCGTTTTGCTTTTGTTTTACTTATGGAAAATAATCTAATAATAGAAAATAGATGTAAATTAGATGAGTAACTAAATATTTTTTTTATTGAATATATCTTATTTAACATTTTATATAATATTTTGAAATTACTCATTCGAAATAACCTTCTATTTACGTGGTGTGGTGTGTTACGTGATTTTTCATTAGCATTTAAACATCATTAATAGGGTAACTACATCAAATTGTAATAGTAATTAATAAGTTAAAAACTGACTTGTATTTATTCTTTTATGTAGATTTAAAATATGACTCTTTTCGTTCTTGAAATTGTGTCATTCTAACATTGTTCATGTGAATTAAAATACAAGGTTAAGGTTTTATTTTGCCCTTTAAATTTTTATATAATCTTCTTATAGTATTTGTGAAGTACCATTTTAAAACAAACTTTCGTTTGAATGGAATATTACATCATTTTTCATTATAAATTTAGATCAGCTGATATCTTTAGAACCATGACTCGAGTTTCTGTCTACGCGTCAAACACAACCCTAGATCATCTTGTTTCCAAGATGATTGAGAAGAATAAAACTATTATATTTATAGTATATATTAAGATACTTAACATTTTCTAAATTATTATTATTGTCTAGATATTTAAATTTTATTTAAATATTCTAAAATAAAAATATTAATTTTTAAGATTAATTGAAAAATAACTTATTTTACATTCAAACTTTAACATTTTTAATCATTAGCATTATCTAAAATGTTAATTATTTTTAAGATTAATTGAAAAATAACTTATTTTACATTCAAACTTTAACATTTTTAATCATTAGCATTATCTAAAATGTTAATTACATGATTAGATTTTAGAACTTAACATGTGTGAAACTTTCATTCTATTATTACACATATATTTTTAGGAAACTAAATATAATCGTAATAAATTAACTTACCAA
>CM071718.1:16226267-16252088 GCA_036630335.1 Physaria fendleri | reverse complement strand
CATCTCGATATGCTTGATTTATTTAACTCATTCTAAAGATCTCTTTTTTGTAAACTGGATCAAGTACCCCGATTACCCATATCAAGTCGATGGCGCAGTACATTAATACGTTCTAGAGCGTTCGATCTAAATCATTTTTTCCACTTAGAAATTGAACGATGACAATCATCTATCCTGCAAGATAAAGGAATATTTGGATTGGTGGAATCTCATACGGTTAGTACACTAGATTTGAAATCCTCGTCATAAATTTACCGATTATCATACCGGAAAAAATAACGACGAGGAATTTCAGTATCTAATATATCAGTAATTAAAGGTCTATGATCAGATCCTCCTAATTCTAAAAATTGGATCATTGGGGAAGGAAATAAATTATGCCATTCTTGATTTGCCATGGTGCGATCTAAGCAACATTTACATGCTTACCTCTTTGACCCACTAAAGAAAATTTATTTCCCATAAGATTTTATATCAGATAATTGACAAGTTCTAACCATACAGTTCAAATCTCTAAAAGAAGCTATTGTCCTTGATCGACCACCGATTTTTTCAATATGGTTAAGAATTTCATTTTAGTCATCGATGATCAACAAAGGAGAATAAGAGCACTGAGTATGTAGTCTTTCTAATTCCTCCTAAAGATGGTTGCGTAAACTTGGATTTGGGTGTCTGTATATAAAAGAGAAATAATAACCAAATTCATCATATTGAATAAAACCATCAACCAAATTCGGGGATATAGAAAGTACACTAAAAGCAACAGAAACATTCCAGAAAACAACTAAATCACCACTAAGACCTATTGGAGGAACATAAACATAATTAAGAAAACCTAATTGACAACTGATATGCTTAGGGTTTTACTCATTCTAACGATCTATTTGCAGGCATATTATATCCTTTTTTGTGCATATAAGAGTCTTTTACAGGTCAGAACGTGGCCAAGATAGGACTTTACCGGATGGGAGGTAAAAAGAAGAAAGAAAGCAGAACGTGCAGCTTCGGAGCGAATCCGACTGGATTGGATATTTATCCGGTCGGACTACCAGGAAATCCGCCCATAGGCAAGCTCACGTACAAGGCAGAAACTTAAGGTTCCTGCGGATGAATTTTGGCACCCATCGACTTTCAGGCATACCCAAATATTTTCCATGATCACATGTGTTATGAATTCCCAAAAAATGCTGAGTTGGCTTTGACGATCAGCTCGTACTCGCTTTCCAAATTGGATGGATGATTTCCATAGATTTATAGATTGACCTGATCCTTCTTCATATAAAGCAAAAATTCTCCTGAGATGTCTAGCTGTTTGCAAATTAGCCAAGGTGGAGAATAAAGAATCATCAGCGAACAGAAAGTGGGAAATTGCATGTCCTCTGTTTCTTATTTTCATTGGTGTGATGTCCCTTTTAATTTCTGCTTGCAACATTTGATGAGATAGAACTTCTACGCAGAGTATAAATAATGGGGATAGAGGGTGGCCCTAACTAATCCCACGAGGGGGCTGAATATGTCCATGATGGGAGCCATTTATCAAAACTGAATAACTAATCGAAGATACACATTCCATAATCCAACGAATCCATTGATCAATAAACCCCATATGTCGCATCGTACGTTCTAAGAAATCCCACTCCAGGCGATCATAAACTTTTGTAATGTCCGTTTTGACCGCCATATAAGAATTAGCTTGTCTTTTTTTTTATCTTAAGGGCATGAAACATCTCATGAGCAATAATGATATTATCTTAAATCATTCTTCCTAGGATAAAAGCTTCTTGGTTTTCGGATATGAGTCCACCTAAATGATCTTTAAGACGATTGACTGAGATCTTAGAGATGATCTTATAAGTGACATTTCAATGAGCAATTGGGCGATAGTCGAAGCGCTTGTTGTTTTTGTTAATAGACAAAGGTTGGTATGATTCATTGAAGTAGGCATTGTAGATGTATCAAAAAATCCCTTTACCTCCTTAAAACCCGTTGGTCCAATATCCGGTCAGAAATTGTGGCAAAATTCAGCAAAAAAAACCATCTGGTCTCGGTGCTTTGGTTGACCCAATATTCAAAATAGCTGCTGTAACTTCATACATAGTTAGAGGTAGAAGGAGCTAAGAGTTAACGTCCTGGGTGACCCCAGATGGGAAATTTGTGAATAATCGTAGTTTCTCTGCTAGGGCAACAACTATACTGATGTTCGAAAAAAGTTGTTGCAACAGTAGCAATTCAATGGTGACCTCTGTTAACAACCCCATAATCATCCATAATCACCATGATTTAGTTCCTTAAGTTCCTTTGCTTAGTAGTCTGGTGAAAAGACACGAGTATTGCGCGAGATTCAGCCATTTATTTCTACTACGCATTTTCCAGAAAATCTATTCATCTCGATATGCTTGATTTATTTAACTCATTCTAAAGATCTCTTTTTTGTAAATTGGATCAAGTACCCCGATTACCCATATCAAGTCGATGGCACAGTACATTAATACGTTCTGGAGCGTTCGATCTAAATCGTTTTTTCCACTTAGAAATTGAACGATGACAATCGTCTATCCTGCAAGATAAAGGAATATTTGGATTGGTAGAATCTCATACGGTTAGTACACTAGATTTGAAATCCTCGTCATAAATTTACCGATTATCATACCGGAAAAAATAACGACGAGGAATTTCAGTATCTAATATATCAGTAATTAAAGGTCTATGATCAGATCCTCCTAATTCTGAAAATTGGATTATTGGGGAAGGAAATAAATTATGCCATTCTTGATTTGCCATGGTGCGATCTAAGCAACATTTACATGCTTACCTCTTTGACCCACTAAAGAAAATTTATTTCCCATAAGATTTTATATCAGATAATTGACAAGTTCTAACCATACAGTTCAAATCTCTAAAAGAAGCTATTGTCCTTGATCGACCACCGATTTTTTCAGTATGGTTAAGAATTTCATTGTAGTCTTCGATGATCAACAAAGGAGAATAAGAGCACTGAGTATGCAGTCTTTCTAATTCCTCCTAAAGATGGTTGCGTAAACTTAGATTTGGGTGTCTGTATATAAAAGAGAAATAATAACCAAATTCATCATATTGAATAAAACCATCAACCAAATTTGGGGATATAGAAAGTACATTAAAAGCAACAGAAACATTCCAGAAAACAACTAAACCACCACTAAGACCTATTGGAGGAACATAAACATAATTAAGAAAAGCGAGATTCAGCCATTTATTTCTACTACGCATTTTCCAGAAAATCTATTCATCTCGATATGCTTGATTTATTTAACTCATTCTAAAGATCTCTTTTTTGTAAATTGGATCAAGTACCCCGATTACCCATATCAAGTCGATGGCACAGTACATTAATACGTTCTGGAGCGTTCGATCTAAATCGTTTTTTCCACTTAGAAATTGAACGATGACAATCGTCTATCCTGCAAGATAAAGGAATATTTGGATTGGTAGAATCTCATACGGTTAGTACACTAGATTTGAAATCCTCGTCATAAATTTACCGATTATCATACCGGAAAAAATAACGACGAGGAATTTCAGTATCTAATATATCAGTAATTAAAGGTCTATGATCAGATCCTCCTAATTCTGAAAATTGGATTATTGGGGAAGGAAATAAATTATGCCATTCTTGATTTGCCATGGTGCGATCTAAGCAACATTTACATGCTTACCTCTTTGACCCACTAAAGAAAATTTATTTCCCATAAGATTTTATATCAGATAATTGACAAGTTCTAACCATACAGTTCAAATCTCTAAAAGAAGCTATTGTCCTTGATCGACCACCGATTTTTTCAGTATGGTTAAGAATTTCATTGTAGTCTTCGATGATCAACAAAGGAGAATAAGAGCACTGAGTATGCAGTCTTTCTAATTCCTCCTAAAGATGGTTGCGTAAACTTAGATTTGGGTGTCTGTATATAAAAGAGAAATAATAACCAAATTCATCATATTGAATAAAACCATCAACCAAATTTGGGGATATAGAAAGTACATTAAAAGCAACAGAAACATTCCAGAAAACAACTAAACCACCACTAAGACCTATTGGAGGAACATAAACATAATTAAGAAAACCTAATTGACAACTGATATGCCTAGGGTTTCACTCATTCTAACGATCTATTTGCAGGCATATTATATCTTTTTTTGTGCATATAAGAGTCTTTTTGATATGCCTAGGGTTTCACTCATTCTAACGATCTATTTGCAGGCATATTATATCTTTTTTTGTGCATATAAGAGTCTTTTACAGGTCAGAACGTGGCCAAGATAGGACTTTACAAGATGGAAGCTAAAAAGAAGAAAGAAAACAGAACGTGCAGCTTCGGAGCAGAATCCGACTGGATTGGATATTTATTCGGTCGGACTACCAGGGAATCCGCACATAGGCAAGCTCACGTACAAGGCAGAAACTTAAGGTTCCTGCGGATGAATTTTGGCACCCATCGACGGTCGGATTCTCACAGAATTCGACGGATTAGAGAATGAAGAATTATACGGAAAAGACCCGATCCGACCAGACTGGGGTCTTATCCGGTCGGATTGGCCGGCGTAACAAGATTTCGTTTTTGGCGCAAGAAAATTCTTCTTTCCCTAATTTCCTTTTCTATCCCTACTTTACTTTATTATAAAAAAAAAGAATTCTATTGTTAAGAAGGAGACATCTTGATTTACGTTTTCTGAATAATTTTACTTTTGGGGAGAGGAATTCCTTTGTGATTTTAAACCCTAGTTTCTTTCAATCACAATCTGAATTCAGTTTTCTCATAATGATTTCCTGCGTTCTGATTGCTATGTATAAGTAGTTCCTTAGTTAGGGTTTGAGATTTCTCGGATCTATGATTCAGTGGGTTTGACACAAATAGGTATTGAAATTTAGGATCTTCATCTATCTCTGAACTTATTGCTTGAATTAGTCTGATGGTATTGAAATTTAGGATCTTCATCTATCTCTGAACTTATTGCTTGAATTAGTCTGATCAACTAGTTTCTGATTTAGGATTGAATCTATAGCTCTTGAGTGAGTATAGGTTATCAGATTAGGAGTAGGTGAGAAATCTTCCCTCTGAGAACTGACTATTCCTTAGGGGAGATTGTGAACATATCAAACCTGTTAAATATGAAATTTAGGATCTTCATCTATCTCTGAACTTATTGCTTGAATTAGTCTGATCAACTAGTTTCTGATTTAGGATTGAATCTATAGCTCTTGAGTGAGTATAGGTTATCAGATTAGGAGTAGGTGAGAAATCTTCCCTCTGAGAACTGACTATTCCTTAGGGGAGATTGTGAACATATCAAACCTGTTAAATAATGCATGCTAGTTAATTAAAGCCTTTGCCTGTTGAAAACCTTGTCACAGGTGTATGAATTCTCTGGTATAGTTGCTATTCGCCGTGGCCATCGGGTTAGCATATTAATGTTTGAGTTTGAGTTCTAGACGGTGTTATTGTGTTCCTCAATAGTTGTTCGACCCACTGGTCATATTTTCTGCAGACTTCCCCGTTCCCTAACGCTTTTAGATTATTGATTGCATTCATTTCATTTACGCTTATTTACAACAACATAAACCCATCAACAACTTTCAGCTTACTTAGTCTTAGGAGGTTTTTGAGATAGAATCTAGTAACCTTTGCATTCCTTGTGGACCGATCCCGATCTGTACTACTAACGCATTTACTGTGCACTTGCAGTATTAGAGAGGATTAAACTCCTGGACTACTACTAACGCATTTACTGTGCACTTGCAGTATAGAGAGGGTTAAACTCCTGGACTGATTCTAGGTAAAACCTGACGAAGCTATCTAGCAGACATCAAGTTTTTGGCTCCGTTGCCGGGAATAAACAGCGTTACTATTGATCTTTTAGATTTTCATTAGACTAAGACTTCCTTCACTTAACTTCATTTTTGTTTTCTTTAGTTTTAATTTTCTTACAGGATACTCACAAAAAACCAAGCATGACCGACGCAGAGTACCAACAAGAACGTAGTCTGGCTTAAGAGTACTTTGTCAAACTTTATCGTCAGATGCAACAAGACAAAGCTAACTCCACTTGGGAGAGACATCGTCCGCCAACCATAGGGGATGCCCTTGCACCTCATAAGAGCTATCAGAGCGACACGACTATAGTACTCCCAAAGTGTAATGAAAGAGGCAAAGACACGATTCTCAAACCAGTCCCCCTAATAGAAGAACGAGCATATCATGGAATGGTTTCAGAGAATTCATTGGACCACATTAGGGAATTTGAGGAAAATTGTAGCATGACGGATTTTCCAGAAGAGTATGTCAGGATGTTTTTATTTCCGAGATCGCTTGGTGGTAACGGTAAAACATGGTTTAAAGGATTACCTATCAACTCCTTGAGGAAATGGGAGCAATGCAGATCAACCTTCCTTGATCACTTCTATACCCCAGGGAAAACTGTGAACTTCAAGAACAAGATCCTCAACTACTCCCAGAACATCGAAGAATCCTTCTATAAGACGTGGAAACGTTTCAAGGAATACAAGATCAGCTGCCCCCACCATGGGTTTTTGGAGGAACAACTGCTCATGTATTTCTACAACGGAGTGGATTGGGAGTATAACACCATGGGTTTTTGGAGGAACAACTGCTCATGTATTTCTACAACGGAGTGGATTGGGAGTATAAAGGAATGTTAAATGCAGCAAGCGCGGGAGATTTCACTACACAAAGCATAGTTGGAGCATATCAGTTGATAAAGAACATAGCAAATAGTTCCTACAACAAGGATGTTGAATATGATAGAACCACAAGGAAAGACAACCCTGCAGCGATATGCTCTATACAGCATGCTACGAACCAAACCCAACCTGTTAGAGGACCGGTCATTCAGAGAAGGAATACACCCAGAGCAGTGTTCGACCACGACTATAAGAGTCACCCAAATTTTTCCTATAGGAACCCAAATGTCGCCAACCCTGAAGATCAGGTCTATCCACATATGTACCCTTCAATCTAGGGCTGGGCATTCGGGTATTCAGGTCGGGTTCGGTTCGGGTAATTCGGGTTTCGGTTTTTTCGGGTATATAAAAATGGTACCTATATAGGAACCGACTCGGATTTGGTTCGGTTCGGGTCCATATAATTCGGGTTCGGTTCGGTTCTGGTTACCTAAAATTAGGACCCAAATAGAACCGAAATAAAAAATGGTTCTATTCGGTTCGGTTCATTTGGTTACCTGTACCCGTAAATACCCAAAAATAACCATAAATACCCGAAAATCAGTAACCACAAATACTCAAAATCCCAAAAAGGTAACCATAATTTTACCCGAACTCTATACTTATATATTTATACATACATATATACTTTAGAGATTAAAACTTTCGAGTACTTCGGATACCCGTTCGGTTTTTCAGGTATACCCGAACCCGAACCCGAACCCACGGGTATAAAATAATCGGAACCGAACGGGTACTAAGGTGGAACCGAACCCGAACCCAAATACTATTTTTCGGTTCGGTTCGGGTCGGGTTTTCGGGTTTCGGGTAAAATGCCCAGCCCTACTTCGAACCCGACGAACCCGAACCCAAATACTATTTTTCGGTTCGGTTCGGGTCGGGTTTTCGGGTTTCGGGTAAAATGCCCAGCCCTACTTCAATCCGATCGAACTACTTAAAATCCGACCGAATCCGACCGGATCGGATCCGAGGACGACTTAGCGGAAGACACTTTCAAGGAGAATTGCAATCACTGAAAGAGTTCATCAGAGAGGCACAAGAGAAGAATGTCACGGGAATGACTGAGATCAGAACAAGGCTCAATAGTCTGAGTAATGATTTGAACAACAGGATTGATGGTTTGACAGCTAGAGTGACTGTTCTAGAATGTGATGGTAATGGTAGTGAACCAGCCTCCGCGATAGCCCTTAGAAGCGGGAAGATTACTGAACCGCCACCAAGAAAAGTGAAGGAGCCAAAAAAGGTGATATATTTGGAAGTAGGCACCAGTGGAGACTCAACCGGCAACCGCCAAGGACAAAGTGCGCAAGGACGAAGAACCCGAAATACGTACTGCACCAGTTCAGAGATAAAGACCAGAGGAGGTGCCGACAAACGCTGATTCATCTGCGAATCACATACCTATGGCTCCATCAAGGAAGATTTCTTACCCAAAACCTCCAACAAAATCATTGAAAGACCTGGAGGATGCCAAGTGCAAGGAAATGATCGAACAACTGGATATGAGGATAACTTTAAATGAAGCCATACATATGATTCCCGCACTTAAACGTTATATAAAAGCTTTGGCAACATCCAGACTTACGGATAAGGATGACTTTATAAGAATCACTAGAGAGTGCAGCGCCATTTGTCAGTAAGGGACGATCAAGAAGATGGACGATCCAGGGAAGTTTGTACTATCGGTGGTAATCAACTCTGTTGCTTTCCCGCGATCACTGTGTGATTTAGGCAGCAGCGTGAATTTGATGCCTTATTCAGTTGTGAAACGCCTGGGCATGACAGGATTTAGGAAAACAGAGATTTCGTTGGTGTTCGCAGACCGTTCTGTTAAGAAGCCTGTAGGAATCCTCGATGTAGGAATCCTCGATGACGTGAAGGTAACAGTAGGAGGAATGGCACTTTTTTATCAGACTTCGTGGTGCTAGACTTGGAACAGGAACCCAATGACCCACTTATACCTGGCAGGCCCTTTCTATGCACTGCATGAGCCATGGTTGACGTCAAAAAGGGAAAAATAGATCTTCAGTTGGGCGACATAACTGCGAGCTTTGAGATGAACGATTTACTTCAGAAGCCTATGATTGAAGGATAAGCCTTCTTAGTGAGGGATACACTAGACGATTTGGATGAAACTTTCGATTGGCTCATGCAAGATCCCTTAGAGATAGCTATTGTAGGAATCCTCGATGACGTGAAGGTAACAGTAGGAGGAATGGCACTTTTTTATCAGACTTCGTGGTGCTAGACTTGGAACAGGAACCCAATGACCCACTTATACCTGGCAGGCCCTTTCTATGCACTGCATGAGCCATGGTTGACGTCAAAAAGGGAAAAATAGATCTTCAGTTGGGCGACATAACTGCGAGCTTTGAGATGAACGATTTACTTCAGAAGCCTATGATTGAAGGATAAGCCTTCTTAGTGAGGGATACACTAGACGATTTGGATGAAACTTTCGATTGGCTCATGCAAGATCCCTTAGAGATAGCTATGATCACCACCGAAGGCGAGGAAGAAACTATGAGTAGATGAGTAGAGAAGCCCAGGAATACATTTACCTGTTGGAATCAGCACCGATTTTTGAAGCAGACGCTTCGTTTGAAGAACAGCCGCAGGAAACCAAGGAGTCCGATTGGACTTCAGAGTCATCCGATCGAATCACAGGTAAATCCGATCATCAACACCATTGTGATCAGGCCTGCGAGATTTATAAACTGCAATCCGACCGGACGGAGGCTAATCTGGTCGAATCAGACCGAATCCGTGGGCAGAGGCGAAAGCTCTAAAGGTAAAATTGAAAACTCTTCCCGAAGGACTCAGGTATGTTTTCTTAGGGCCCAATAAAAATTTTCTGGTGATTGTTAATGAAAATCTTACAACTGCCCAATCTAGACAGCTTCTAGGATGTCTTAGGAATTTTAGAAAGGTTATAGGGTATTCGCTAGCAGATATAAGTGGAATATCGCCTGATTTATGTATGCATAGGATACACCTGATAGACGAATCTAAGTCATCCATAGAACACCAGAGGAAGCTTAATCCAAATCTGCAGGATGTAGTCAAGAAAGAAATATTGAAACTCTTAGAAGCAGGAGTAATCTACACCATCTCTGATAGTAATTTGATTAGCCCGGTTCACGTAGTACCTAAGAAGGGAGGGATAACCGTAGTTAAGAACGAGAAAGATGAACTCATCCCAACTAGGACCATCACTGGACATAGAGTATTCATAGATTATAGGAAGTTGAACTCTGCAACTAGAAAGGACCATTTTTTGCTTCCATTCATTGATCAAATGTTAGAACGTCTCGCTAACCACCCTTACTATTGCTTTTTAGATGGCTATTCAGGTTTCTTTCAACTATTGCTTTTTAGATGGCTATTCAGGTTTCTTTCAGGTACCCATCCACTTGGATGATCAAGAGAAGACAACTTTCACATGCCCATATGTAACTTATGCTTATCGACGCATGGCTTTCAGACTTAGTAATGCCCCAACAACTTTCCAGAGGTGTATGATGTCCATATTCACCGACTTGATCGAAGACATGATGGAGGTCTTCATGGATGACTTCTCTGTGTATGGGTCGTCATTCTCCGACTGTTTGGACAACCTGTGCAGGGTACTAAAATGCTGTGAGGAGAAGCACTTGGTTTTGAACTGGGAAAAATGTCATTTTATGGTCACCGATGGGATAGTTTTGGGACACGAGATCTCAGATAAGGGGATTGAAGTGGACAGAGCTAATGTGGAAGTAATGGCAAACCTCAAACCCCCGACCTCAGTAAAGGACATACGTAGTTTTTTGGGCCACGCATGATTTTACAGACGCTTCATTCAAGATTTCTCCAAGATTGCGCGACCCCTGACTCGAATTTTGTTTAAGGATATTCAGTTCGAGTTTGATAGCGATTGCCTAGCAGCTTATAACTCCATCAAGGAAGCTCTCATAAGTGCTCAAATAGTGCAGCCACCAGACTGGAGTCTCCCATTCAAGATAATGACAGATGCGAGTGATTATGCGGTAGGAGCAGTCCTGGGTCAAAGAAAAGACAACAGACTGCATGTGATTTACTACGCCAGCAGGACCTTAGATGAAACACAATGCCGATACGCCACAATAGAGAAAGAATTACCCGCAGTAGTATTCGCTTTTGAAAAGTTTAAACAGTACATTGTGGGGTCTAAAGTCATTGTTCATATAGATCACGCCGCACTGAAGTACCTGCTGACAAAGAAAGGTGCTAAGCCTAGACTACTCCGCTGGATTCTGCTTCTCCAAGAGTACGATCTGGAGATCAGGGACAAGAAAGGAACAGAAAACGGGGTTGCAGACCACTTATGGACAAGAAAGGAACAGAAAACGGGGTTGCAGACCACTTATCTCGCCTTTGAGTGGATGACGAATTGCCAATCGATGATAGCCTTGTGGAGGAAAATGTGTATGCAGTCAGTCTCGTAGGGAATTTTGACTGCATAGCGATTAACAACGTCAGACGACCTAGCATGCCTTGGATTGGGGAGATCGCGAACTACCTTACGGCTGAAGAAAAACCTAAGAACTTCCATGGGTACAGAAACAAGAAATTCATCAGAGAACTTATGAGGTACTTCTGGGACGAACCTTATCTCTACCGCCACTGCTCCAACGATCTATTTAGGAGATGTGTAGTTGAAGAAGAAATACACGGAATCCTGCACCACTGTCACGGTTCCGCCTATGCTGGACACTTTGCTACGTTTAAAACGGTATCCAAGATGCTCCAGGCCGGGTTTTGGTGGCCTACTATGTTCCGCGACACTAACACATTCATTTTCAAGTGTGATACTTGCCAACGTCAAGGGAATATAAGTAAGAGAAATGAGATGTCACAAAATTTCATCCAGGAAGTTGAGGTGTTTGATGTGTGGGGGATAGACTTCATGGGACCTTTTCCAATGTCTCATGGGAAGGAATACATCCTCGTTGCTGTGGATTATGTGTCTAAGTGGGTAGAAGCAATATCGACAAAAACAAATGATGCAGCGATGGTCATCAAAATGTTCAAGAGCAACATATTCCCTAGAATTGGAGTACCCAGGATAATGATTAGTGATAGGGGCTCCCATTTCATCAACAAGATCTTTACCGGTTTACTCAGGAAGCATGGTGTCAAACACAAGGTTGTGACCCCCTATCACCCTCAGACGAGTGGACAGGTGGAAGTTTCTAACAGGGAAATAAAGAGCATACTGCAGAAAACAGTGAACAGCAGGAGATCTGACTAGGCAATCAAGCTCGATGATGCTCTCTGGACATATAGGACAACATTTAAGACACCCCTGGGGACAACCCCTTTCCATCTGGTTTATGGAAAAGCTTGTCATCTTCCCATGGAACTGGAGTACAAGGCAGCATGAGCAGTGAAGCAGATGAATATGGATATAAAACCGGCGGCAGAAAGACGTCTGATGCAACTGCATGAACTAGATGAGAAGCAGATGAATATGGATATAAAACCGGCGGCAGAAAGACGTCTGATGCAACTGCATGAACTAGATGAGATAAGACACATCGCCTATGAGAACTCCAGGATCTACAAGGAAAGGACCAAAGCATATCACGATAAGAGGATTCTGGCTAGGTCTTTTTAACTAGGAGATCTAGTACTGCTTTAAAACTCCAGACTTAAACTCTTTCCTGGTAAGCTGAAATCAAGATGGTCCGGACCATTGATGGTCACAGAAGTACGGCCATATGGAGCTATAAGACTGAAAGGTCATTTTGGCAATACATTTATGGTCAATGGATAGCGGTTAAAGCTGTATCACGCAAACACTGAACCTTGGGAGGAAGGCGATATCGCTCTCAAGGATCCGTTCGACAACTGAGAATAGAAAGGACGTCGAGCTAACGACGTTAAACAAAGCGCTTCGTGGGAGGCAACCCGCGCGATAGTGTACATAGTTTTCTTTTTCTTTTCAGTTTAAGTTTCACGTTTTAGGGACTAACTAGCTAATTTTTAGTTTTGAGTGTCGAGATATAATCTCTCTGACACAGGAACTTTTTTAGGGACTAACTAGCTAATTTTTAGTTTTGAGTGTCGAGATATAATCTCTCTGACACAGGAACTTGGAAGAGAACCAGAGAGTTGGGGAAATGCAGCCATTTAAATCGGACAACTGTGTGGTCCGATCATGTAGTAACAGAGTATTTCCCCAAAGTCCGCATAGTGATCCGACCGGATCCCCATAAAATTCGGTCGAAATTTTGGCTGATCCGCCCGTCAGTAGGTCTTCAAAATCATCCGCAGGAAGGGTGCATTTAATCTGTCCTGATTAAGATACTATTCGTTCGGATTGACCTAGAATCTGCTGGTCAGAAGGTCTAAAAAACCATCCGCGAAAAGGACCAGAATTTGTGACTAATCCGACCGGATTCAGTCACAATCCGCCCGTCGACAGGACCAAAAATCCACCCGCAGATTCCAGGTAAGAAATCCGACCGGACTCCCAGGTAAGTCGGTCGGATCGAGGTATGTCTTCTTACTTTTTACAACTTAATCCGACCAGATAGAAAGCCAATCCGGTCGGATCGACTAGATTTCGCTGATATAACCTAGTTTTCCATGGCCGCCAAACACAATTTCAAAATCTCCCACACACCCAAAAATCGCCCCTACTCGTTTTCCATTCATTCTTAGCTGATTTTTGTGATTCTTTGGCCTAATCTCTTTTCTTTCTCGTCCTCTTCATCTCTGTTATCTTATTTTTCATCAATTCTCAATCTCTGTTATCTTATTTTTCATCAATTCTCAGGTATTTTGAAGAAATTCAAATTTCTAAAAATTGTGCTTTAGGGTGAAACACTTGAGATCTGTGGAATTAAGATTGATTCTAGCTTAGAAATAGGTTTGTTCTCGTATCTCGGCATCTTGATAGACTTGTTTTGCTAGTTGGATTGAAGGATTATAGAAGTTTTGGGAAACTCATATCGATTGTTCTAAGGATTTGCGTATAAATGGAAATTTGTTGTTAGAACTTCGTTCTTGGTTTGAAATAGGTTTATATTTAGCTATATTTTAGATGCAGGAATGGCCAGGACAGGTAAATCAAGCAAGGGGAAAGCAATTGCCACATCTTCTACAGGGCCTAAACGAACAAGGCGTCAGCAACTTTGGCCTCGACCAGAAGGGAAACCTTTTGATTTGCCTGCACGCCTGGACCCACGAGGACTCACTCGCAAAGCTAGCCATGATATACCAGGTTATAGGGACCGCAGTTCGCTCAAAGAATGGTGTGATTATCAGTTAGTTTTCTATAGTGGCATGTTGAATGTAGCCATTGAACCCACGAGGACTTTAGACACAGGGGTCTTGACGGACATGGGCATTGCTGATTCAGTCATCCAGGATATCGGACTCGGGACTATGCCTTTTGCAGACTATGATGTCTATCCCGATTTGGTACGTCAATTCCTAGCTACCTGTGAGGTGGATGACCAGAAAGAGGGTGATACAGGGACGCAAGCGCGGTTTTACTTCTTCTGTAATAGAAAACGCCACTGGATTTGGGTTGGCAGCATAGCTGATATTTTCGATTGGGAACGCATACGCTGGGAACGAGCATATAACAAACGAACCTTGAAAGCAATGGAGGGCTTATGGGACGCAATAGGCTATGGGGATTATGACCCAGCAGAACTCAAATATCACGCATAGGGAACCCCACTATCAGGATCGTTGTAAAAGCACTAGCACACATATTCTTCTACAGAGAAGAACCTGATCATTTAAACAAGAGCGCATTGGCATTCCTGTTCACCGGACTTAACAACGAAATTCAAACACAGCTCACATTTGGATCTAGACCTCGACTCCACATGATCTGTTCTGACCGACTCTTTGTTGACATGCTTGTGGAGCGAAAGTATAGGTGTTTGGGTAGAGCTTCAGATGCTCGTATTGATTTTATAGGATCCCTCATCACGCCCAGTCTGAAACGTACGCTAGTCGACCTCACTAATGCCACCGTAGACACGCGACGGATCTATATTGATAGCGCTTACCTTGCCAACGCTCGCATTTTCATTCGTGGCATTTACCAGTGGACCACGAAAGGCGGAATTCCACGCTACTGCAAGCTACCTCGACCTGAATCGACAACTATTGACACGATCGATCAGATACGTTTCGCACTTCCAAGGGCTGAGCAATGTACCTCCCACGGCCGCATCTTGCCTGAGTTTGACTCCAACCCCGAACCAATTCAGACAATTCTCACCCCTACAGCTGAGCAGTTCTGCCCACACGACAACTCTTTTAGCGATGCAGTCCAACCATTGCCTGCTGGGGCATCTATTAAGGATTGGTGTGTGCAAAGAGACAGAATACAGTTGCAGCAAACTAGCATAATTCGGCGGATGGTAACTACTTTGACTCGCATTAGATGGACGCCTCCTGCAGCATGTTGTGCTTCACATACTGATACGGCCCCACAGTCGAGTGATAATTGCAGTCCTACCTCTACTAGTGAAGAAGGACACCGAAGTCAACATCGCCAGCGCCGTGACTGATGCCAATCACTTATTATCTCGATAACACTCTATCTTTTTAAGTTTCTGGATTTTTTTTTTCTATCTTTTATTTTCGCCTCTGCCGGTTTTGTTTTGCGACAGAGACGTAGCGATTCAAGTCTGGGGGGGGCTTTCATCTGGGACTAATCTTTTTATTTTTGGTGTGTTTTAGACTAATACTATCTATGCATTTAGTTTTTCTCATTCATTTGTACATTTTCTCATTTAGTTTGCATTTGATATGGATATGCATCCATGCGCGAAACCATGAAAATCTGTTTAGTGGATTGGTAAACCCCAAAAGGACTATTCTCTCGACCAAACCGGACTTAATCATCTTAATCTGGGGCTCGAGATGCACAGGACACAACACCTCTAAAAGGAGTCATTGCAAGGTCTATCCAGGTAAGGTCTAGGAAAAGAACTAGCTCTCCCTCCCTTCGAATTAAAAAGGGATAGAAATGCTATAAGGTTGGATAGAGGTACTTTAAGAAAAATGCATAAGGCAGCAGTGTAAACCCGTTAGTTACAAATGTCTAATTGACCTGTTCGTAATTAGAGAGAGACCAAAAACCAATCTCTTCCCTTGGAATAAGCGAAGCAACGGGGGCTGGTAGCTACCACTATTAGTCCTGTAGTCACCACTTCACTTAAAAGCAAGAAATTCCCCGAGGAGTTGAAAAGAAAGAAAGAATATTCAAAGGCTAGTAGCCTGAGGGTGAGAAAGGGATTGAGCAGTGAAAAGGAAGGAATGGACCTTGGATAGCCTTGAGACTACAGAGAATCCGACAGAGTAAGTGCTTGAGTCTAGTGATCGATACTCCCAAGTTAAAGAACACACCTTAGATTGAACAAATGAGATGAATAGTCTGAAGTAAGGTGCGCCAAGAAAAGAATGGAATAATAAGTGGGAGTAGGACGTGATCATCCGGACTTTGCTGGCAAGTATGACATTTCTACTTTGCACAACTCTGGCATAAATGCTTTCCTTACTTGAGGACAAGCAAGGATTCAAGTCTAGGGGAATTGATATGCCTAGGATTTCGCTCATTCTAACGATGTATTTTCAGGCATATTATATCCTTTTTGTGCACATAGGAGTCTTTTACAGGTCAGAATGTGGCCAAGATAGGACTTTACAGGATGAGAGCTAACAGGAAGAAAGGAAGTAGAACATGCAGCTTCGGAGCAGAATCTGACCGGATTGTATATCTATCCGGTCGGACTACCAGGGAATCTGCCTGTAGGCAAGCTCACGTACAAGGCAGAAACTCAAAGTTCCTACGGATGATTTTCGGCACCCATCGACTGTCAGATTATCACAGAATTCGATCGGATTAGAGAATGAAAAATTATACTGAAAAGACCTGATCCGACCAGACTGGAGTCTTATCCGATCGGATTAACCGGCTTAACAAGATTTCCTTTTCGGCGCAAGACAATTCTTCTTTCCCTAATTTCCTTTTCTATCCCTACTTTACTTTATTATAAAGACTTCTATTATTAAGAAGCAGACTTCGGAATTGATGTTTTCTGAACAATTTTTACTTTTGGGAGAAGAATTTATTTGTGATTCTGAACGCTAGTTTCCTTCAATTGCAATCTGAATTCAGTTTACTCATAATGATTTCCTGCGTTCCAATTGCTATGTGTGAGTAGTTCCTTAGTTAGGGTTTGGGAATTCTCAGATCTATGATTCAGTGGGTTTAACACAAATAGGTATTGAAATTTAGGATCTTCATCTATCTATCTTGATTCAGTGGGTTTAACACAAATAGGTATTGAAATTTAGGATCTTCATCTATCTCTGAACTTATTGTTTGAATTAGTCTGATCAACTACTTCCTAATTTAGGATTGAATCTATAAATCTTGACTGAGTATAGGTTATCGAATTAGGAGTAGGTGAGCAATCTTCCCTATGAGAACAGACCATTCCTTAGGGGAGATTGTGAACATATCAAACCTATTAAATAATGCATGCTAGTTAATTAAAGCCTTTGCCTGTTGAAAACACTTGCCATAGGTTTATGAATTCTCTGGTATAGTTGCTATTCGCCGTGGCCATCGGGTTAGCATATTAATGTTTAGATTTTAGTTCTAGACGGTGTTATTGTGTTCCTGTATAGTTGTTCGACCCGCTGGTCATATTTTTTGCAGACTTCCCTATTCCCTAACGCTTTTAGATTATTGATTGCATTCGTTTCATTTATGCTTATTTACAACAACATAAATCCATCAACAACTTTCAGCTTACTTATTCTCTAATTTAGGATTGAATCTATAAATCTTGACTGAGTATAGGTTATCGAATTAGGAGTAGGTGAGCAATCTTCCCTATGAGAACAGACCATTCCTTAGGGGAGATTGTGAACATATCAAACCTATTAAATAATGCATGCTAGTTAATTAAAGCCTTTGCCTGTTGAAAACACTTGCCATAGGTTTATGAATTCTCTGGTATAGTTGCTATTCGCCGTGGCCATCGGGTTAGCATATTAATGTTTAGATTTTAGTTCTAGACGGTGTTATTGTGTTCCTGTATAGTTGTTCGACCCGCTGGTCATATTTTTTGCAGACTTCCCTATTCCCTAACGCTTTTAGATTATTGATTGCATTCGTTTCATTTATGCTTATTTACAACAACATAAATCCATCAACAACTTTCAGCTTACTTATTCTTAGGAGATTTTTGAGATTGAATCTGGTAACCTTTGCATTCCTTGTGGATCGACCCTGATCTTTACTACTAACGCATTTACTGTGCACTTGCAAACCTTTGCATTCCTTGTGGATCGACCCTGATCTTTACTACTAACGCATTTACTGTGCACTTGCAGTATAGAGAGGGTTAAACTCTTGGACTGATTCTAGGTGAAACCTGACGAAGCTATCTAGCAGACATCAGGCATCTTTGAATTCGCTCGGGCACCAACCTTAGGGTTCCTCCAGGTCACATGATTACTTGCAGAGAAGGAAAAGAAAAAAAGCTTCTAAAAGGTATAGAGATCGAGGGAATCACTCCTAATTCGCTCGGGCGTGACTTATTCAAGATGAGTTCGAGCTAGGTCTAGGGCATACGCACCTCCTCGATGTGGATAAGCACGGAAGGATCCAGAAGCGAATCTAGAAGTGGATAATCACGAAGAGCCCGAGCGAATCCAACTCGGTTTGCTTGGAAGCTATCGAAAATTAGATCTTTCTCGAATTTCTCTCCTCTGCCATAAATAGAGGCTCCTTGAACACTTTGTATTCATTCAGTTTTGACATAAAAAAAGTTCTAAGTTTATCTTTCTTCTTAAGATTTTAGCCTCTAGGGATAATGAAGATGCTTCTTCTTAGGGTTTCAATCCCTATGAGAGCGTAGTATCCTAGTAGAGGTATTCGGGGTTAGTCTCCAAGGGTTCGAATCCCCGAGGACTATAGATTTGTCGTGAATAGATGAGATAATGCTTTAAAGGGTTCGAATCCCCGGAGGTAGTAGATATAGATCACGAGTATATCATATCTAAGGAGATCTCCATCTATAACCAGTCGTAATGTTGGATCTGGCCTGAACACCAGATGTTGAATCTAGGGATAATCATGGACTCTTGAAGGAGCCTTGGTTCCCAGAACCTTTATAGATGGAGAACTGAAATTTGGCCACGGAAGTACTGTTCAAATAAGGTTGCGAACATAACAGGCTTGTGTGAATTGATTCTCTCTAGGGTGGTGGTCAAACCTGGTCGTTAGTCCCCAGGTCATTTAGTGGGCTTTGACCTTGCAAACCCTAGAGTATGACGGCTGCGGCCAATACGACGGCTGCGGCCAATACGCCATGGCGTAGTCAGTATTCCTGCCTAAGTTCTAGATCGGAGTATATTAGAATCTGAATAGTAGAGAGACCCATAGATCCTGGGCCCCTTAAGCCAATTCCCGAGACCTCTGCGTTTAGTTTAACTTTTGTTTAATTTTATTTAATTTTTGTTTTTAAAATCTGAACCAACCAACCAACCCAAACAAACCACCACTGTCGTACTAGCCGAAATTAGAAAGAGTATAGTGTCGGGTACCAGAGTTCCTCATGGATCGATCCCTAACTAGCTACAAGTGACTATAACCGTGCACTTGCGGTCAATAAAGGGTTAAACTCTCAGGTCTACTTCCTAATATTCCTGGGTGAAACCTGAGAAGCCTAATTTGGAACTATCATGAGGCCTAAGATTTCGTCGAAGACTATTAGTACTTTCATTATACCTTGCATAGAGCTAGCCTTTGTGAGTGTAAAGAACAGAGGAAAGTTGAATAATTGGAGATATTGGAGATATCTTAGATAAGGAAAATTGTACTTTGAGAAAAAGGAAAGTGTATTCGATTGATTAGAAGGATCTAGGTTTCTATGAATAAAAGAGGATGTTATTCATAGACTTAGGTTAAGTTTTTCATCGTTAATACGCTCTTGTGTAGAGAGATTAGAATTAGATGAAGGATTTGTAAATCCAAAGTTCTATTTCTAATAAAGAGTAAAGTTGTTTGGAGAATTAACGTTTTGATACACCATTTTTTGTTTAATTTTATTTAATTTTTGTTTTTAAAATCTGAACCAACCAACCAACCCAAACAAACCACCACTGTCGTACTAGCCGAAATTAGAAAGAGTATAGTGTCGGGTACCAGAGTTCCTCATGGATCGATCCCTAACTAGCTACAAGTGACTATAACCGTGCACTTGCGGTCAATAAAGGGTTAAACTCTCAGGTCTACTTCCTAATATTCCTGGGTGAAACCTGAGAAGCCTAATTTGGAACTATCATGAGGCCTAAGATTTCGTCGAAGACTATTAGTACTTTCATTATACCTTGCATAGAGCTAGCCTTTGTGAGTGTAAAGAACAGAGGAAAGTTGAATAATTGGAGATATTGGAGATATCTTAGATAAGGAAAATTGTACTTTGAGAAAAAGGAAAGTGTATTCGATTGATTAGAAGGATCTAGGTTTCTATGAATAAAAGAGGATGTTATTCATAGACTTAGGTTAAGTTTTTCATCGTTAATACGCTCTTGTGTAGAGAGATTAGAATTAGATGAAGGATTTGTAAATCCAAAGTTCTATTTCTAATAAAGAGTAAAGTTGTTTGGAGAATTAACGTTTTGATACACCATTCTCACCATTCTTACACTTTCAATTGGTATCAGAGCGGTTCATCTGGATTTAGATTAATCTCTAACAGGTATAGATCCTGAGGAAGTAAAAATGGATTTCTCCACAGAACAGATCACACGTACTAACATATTAGAGAAAGAGAATCACGGGCATTGGAAAGTGAAGATGAAAGCTAAAATAAGAGGTATTAGCGCAGAAGCTTGGACTGCTGTTAGTTTTTGTTGGGAGCCTCCTGTTTTAAGAGGTGAAGGCGAGGAGAGCATATTAAAACCCGAAGAACGGTGGACACAAGTTGAGAAAATAAAGGCATCGGCAAACGCATTAGCAATTTCGGTCATTTTCAATTCAGTTAAAACGAATCAATTCCAACGTATTCAGAATTTTGATTCGGCTTAGGAGGCTTGGAAAAAATTATCAAAGGCTTATGAAGGAACCTTAAGAGTGAAATTTTCAAGACTCGACATGCTAACTTCAAGGTTTGAGACACTTACTATAGAAAAAACAGAATTAATAGAGGAATTCAATGGTAAGTTAAGCGCGATAGCGAGTGAGGCGCATATTCTTGGGAAATGATTAAAAGATAAGAAACTTGTGAATAAAATTCTAAGATGTCTCCCTGCAATATTCGAGAGTAAAAGAACAGCCATGGCCACAGTCTTAGATACAGACAACATCAAATTTAAAGAAGTGGTTGGAATGTTGCAAGCATATGAGATGAAGATCACACCAACTTATGTTGGAAATTCAGAAGGTTTACAGATGAGAATAAAAAGGACATTCAAGAGCTTAAAAAAGAAAATTGAATCGCTATCAAGAAAGGTGAACAAGATTTTGGACAACAATGACAGGAGAAATAGATGCACTTTTGACCAATGTAAAGGGAAAGAAGAAGAAGAAAAACATAGAAGAAGACGCAATACGAATTGTCACTTGTGTCTAGGGTATGGTCATGGCAAAACCAATTGTTCTTCCTTGAAGTTAAAAGATATTAAGTGCTACGAATGTGGAGGGTTTGGACACATCAAGGCTCAATCTGTAAAAGTTTCAAGAAAAGAAAAACCTATAACCACTGAAAGTGACAACCATAACATCGTTGATGATAGCGATTCTCACGATGAAGATAGTGGAATGGTGGCATTCATGTGGAATATAAGAGAAGTGGGTTCGAGCAGTGATTCAGATATGTCCGACTCCGGTTAAGATTTTGATTTTGATGTTAAGGAGGAATTTAGAAAACTCCATGAAAGTTGGCTTGTTCTTGTCAAAGAAAAGAAAATACTAACAAGCGAAAAATTATCTCTAATCATTGAAAAGGAGAATTTAGGGAAAGAACTCATTGCTGAATGGGAAGAAAGCAGAAAAAACAAAGAGAGATTAGGTTTGGAGTTGATTGCTGAAAAAGAGAAAAATAAAGGTTTATTGGCAGAATTGACGGATACAAGGAAGAAGATTCACATGTTGAATAGTGGAACAAAGACTTGGAGAGTATCCTTGCAGCTGGTAGAGTGAAAAAATTAAGATTTGATATGGGTTACAGTGGAGGAGATACAACTGAAACGACCAAATTTATGAAGGAAAACGCTGGTTTTGTGAGCAAAATCGGAATGCATGTTGTTCCAACAGCTCAAAACGTGTTCCAACAGAAAAAAAACAATTTTTTTCTACAGAAGTGCAAATCAATATGGATGCTACTACTGCGGGGAAAATGGTCATCTTAAGATACATTGCTACATGTTTAAAGCCAAGGTGAGAAGATTGATGAGTCAAGAAAGGTATTGCCCACATTATCGTATGGATTTGAGTATCTAACGAGAATTAGAGCTTTTGGTTTTGAAACCAAACCAATTTATAATAATTGGAGTTTTTAGAGCATGTTTTGTTCAGGGGATGATGAAACCGGCAGGAAAATTTCTTGTGATTTGGTAAAATTCATACAATCAAAAAGGAAAAACAATATGTGATTTTGGGAGATATTTTAGGGAAGAAAAAATATTATTGTAGATTTAACATAACATTAACTCCCTTTCCAATTTTTCTTTCCTCATCGTCGGCCTTATTGGTATTATTGTATGGATTTGAGTATCTAACGAGAATGAGAGCTTTTGGTTTTGAACCAAACCAATTTATAATAATTGGAGTTTTTAGAACATGTTTTTTTCAGGGGATGATGAAACCGGCAGGAAAATATTCATTGCATTCTCCACCTGAATGTTGACCTTTATGGTTATTCCAACTACGAACATTATAAGGAAGCGATAAACAATTCCAGAAAATACAGTTTCAGAATAACCTGAAACGTGACATGATCACTTTGAATATGAAAAGGACCGAGATTTCTAAGAACAGTCAAATGGTCTTATTGTAGTGTACTCAGAGAAGAGTACATATCCTAATCAATCTATGCAATACGGTGTACACAAAAATTCTATTATATGACGTGACAAGACGTCAAAGAACAATCGAGGAGTAAATTGGAGAAATTGTTTTTTCTCTTTTGGAGTTAAGTAACGTGAATGTTTTTTCTTTGAATTTGAAGGTTTCCATTTTTTCAAATACCATGTATAGAGGTGTTATTCTTTTCCTTCATGTTTTCAACTAAAAAGTTATACAATTTTTCAAATACCATGTATAGAGGTGTTATTCTTTTCCTTCATGTTTTCAACTAAAAAGTTATACAAAATCTTTCAAAATCACACATGTTCTTTTCTTTTAAACTTTTCCTTCATGTTTTCAACTAAAAAGTTATACAAAATCTTTCAAAATCACACATGTTCTTTTCTTTTAAAAAAATTGTTCTATTTTGAATAACATGAGATTTGATATTATTTAAATAACTTTTATTTGAATAACATGATATTATAAGTGCCTTTAGAATCATTGAAATGAATAACAACTACAACAACATAGGATTTGATAAGTTATTTTTAAAATCACAAGTTCAATAACCCATGATTTTAATAAAAAATCAAAATCTCTTAAAATTCTAAGTTGAATACACCCCCTAGGTTTCTATGAATAAAAAGGGATGTTATTCATAGAATTGGGTTAAACTTTTAATCGTTGATATGCTCTTGTGTGGAGAGATTAGAATTAGATTAGGAATTTGTAGATCCAAAGTTCTATTTATAGTAAAGAGTAAAGTTGTTTAGAGAATTAATGTTTTTGATACGTCATTCTTACATTTTCAGCCTTACCATCAAAGAAGATCATGACAAATTGCGTATTATTTTAGGATTGGTAAATAAGTTTTAGAGCCTCTAAAAATAGCAAATAGATCCTTAGACGGAAGTAGATTTCACGGATTATGGACTCACCAATGGTCACGATTGTACATACTTATATAATAAGATTTTGTAATTATACATAAATAAATACATAGCTATACGAAAACCATGTAACCATAAATTTTTGTGAGAAATTCGCAGTAGATGGAACAATATTCAATTTCTTCATTAAAAATTTACTTTAGTAGATTTTTACTTCGTGACAAAAGGAAAAAAAAAAAAAAAAAAGATTTTTACTAACATGCAGGTTTTTTTTTTTTTAAACACAGATAAATTTACATTGATGATTAAATGTCAGATCCCCAAAGGGTTATAATAAACAAATATAAACATTGAATAATACTATCAAATGAAAGACCGTTGTCGACAAGCTAAGGCATCTGCTCCTTGATTATTTTGTCTTCCCAGCCATTGAAACTCCACGGTTTGAAAATTCTCTATTTGTTCACGAACATGTCTAATATAATTGAAAACCTCAAAATCTAGATTTTTCCTGCGATCAGATTCGGAATCGATGAATTATCTCCCACAAATATGATTTTCCTAATACCGAGATGTAAAGTATATGTCATCGCCCCTAACAGAGCCTGCAGTTCTGCTTGCAATGGCGACTGTGGAAGTGAACTATCTGCTCGATCATATCCTATCACCATACCAGATTCATCTCTTACTACCCATCCGCCTCCACTGGCCTGATTTCGTATCCACGACCCATCATAATGACATGTAAATCCATTCAAAGGAGGACAAATCCGTCTTACTTGATTTCTTACTTGACATAGGGCAGTTGATGAATTGATATGGGCGATGTTGAAATGGAGCCCCATTCCATAGAATCTGATTTTGCTCTCAGAATTGTATTGTACACTGATACATGTCGCTGTTGATAAACTAACATGCGGGTTTATATTTAAAGTAGTATTTGTTTAACAAATATAAATTTGAAAAATACTTTAAAGAACATACATTCCCAATATCATATTATTTTGATTTTTCAGTTTTGAATAAATAATTTCGCAATGATTTTGAATATTGTTACTATATAAATTTAATGTGTTTAAATAATTAGAATTAAATTATTAAATTAACCAAGGAGCTTCTTGTTAAGAGAGGTTAGGGGTGATTGTTTGGGGCTTTGGCTTTTTTTGTCTAAAATCTTAAACCTAAAGCAATCAAACTTTATAAATCTTTGAGTTCAAAGTAATCAGGCTTTGTAAATCTCTGAGTTCAAAGCAATCGAGTTTTGTAAATTTTCGAGTTCAAAGCAATAAGGCTTTATAAATCTTTTTTCAAAACCAAAGCCATTTTTTTAAACCTAAAGCCAATCTATGACTTTTTTCCTTGATTGAAATAAAAGTCTAAAGCCATAAAATTTTGACTTTGCAAATTTTTTTTGGCTTTGGAACCAACGATATTCCAAAAACAACGAACTATTAGCTTCCAATAAGCCAGTTTTGACATCTTTTTAAATTATTAGCTTCCAAGCCAGTTTTGACATCTTTTTAAATTATTAGCTTCCAATATTAATAGTGGAATCTATTTTTAATATTGAAATATTTTCTAAAATTTTAAAAATGTCAAACTACTATCGCATATGAAAAACAATTTATAGCTTTGTCAAATACTATTATGATTTTGATATACAATTTTATGTCGTTTAGTTCACTAAAAAATAAAATAAAAATTGTTATTTGATTTAACAAATTGTTAGTTATACTAGAATAGTAAAATTTACTTATTTAAAGAATAGGAAATTTTGCATTTTTTTTGTGTTTGACAAATCCTATATATATACATTTTCATGTGACTCCTAGAAAATAGGAAAATTTTCTTTATTTGATACTGAAATTTTACATAAATATTTATACATATTTACCTTTTTGTTTAGTCATTAAATTTAGAATATCTATTCTAAAAAATTTATAAACCCTATATATATGATATTGTAGGATTAATCGACACTACTTGCAAGAATAAAAGAAATAGGTATTTTTAATATATATATATATATATATATATATATATTGTGTTTTCTTGCAGTTAATTTTTGTGTTTTCTTATTATAGATGTTTATTAGTTTATGTTATTATAATTATTAT
>CM071718.1:16183078-16196603 GCA_036630335.1 Physaria fendleri | reverse complement strand
CTGGCCACGTGTTTTGGTCGAAATTTGGACAAAAAGCCTCTTTTTTGACCAAATTTTGGCGATTTGAATGGTCAAATTTTTGAACTTTTCTTGTAGTGATGGTGAAAAGAAGTGCAACAGAGAAAGGGAGGAACAATCTCATTACCAAAAGTAATCAGTCCGAATAACACCACTATACACACCTTGAGTTTGAGGCATTCCTGACCATAGTAACACCAGAAAACATAACCATGAACCTACGATCATGAACATAACGATAGCAGTGTTATCCAAATTTTCACGACAGAAACCGTTTGTGAGTAGAAAACAAGATAAATGTGAAAAAACAGACGAACCTGTTATAACAGACGATACTTGTTTCCATAGACGACTACCCTTCATTGAATATAGTTTTGTAAAATCCTAATATAAACTACTATTCAACTCCCTAAGTATTCTCTCAAAAGATCTCACAAACTAATCTATTTCACAAGACAACTCTCTAAGAACCCACTCAGAAGATTCTAGATGTAACACTCTCTAGATTGTGATCGCAATCTCTCTATTACCTTTTTCGTGATGAATAGATCTAACTCTCTGATTTCATGTTTATACTATATGAGACCCTCTAGTCATCAAATCACTTATTGTTGTGATATCTATCACAATCCCAAGATATTAGGAAGTAGAAAATCTTTTTAAATCTATCCCTAATAACAACCTTTGACTTCTTTTTTTATTATTCTATAACTTCATTAATCCTTATCCTCATGCTTTTCTATTTTTATCCAAGGAATCTTTTATTCTTCACTTCCTATGAGTTGTACTTAGACATCTCCCTCTCAGTGTTCGTCCAGAGACTCCTATACTTCGGGACCTGCTTTCCATCTTCTCCCTTCGTTGTTGGTTCTTCCCATCCTTCTTCAACCACAGCTCAAGCATCCTCTCCAATAGCTGTTATTATAGTCCTCATCTCCATCTTCATCTTCTAGTGTCCATAGCTTGATCATTCTAGAAGAGGAATTCTTGGTGTTGAAACAAGATCTCTAAAGTCCATCTTTCCACAGAATCTTCACCTTATTGCTGTTACACAATCTTGGCTCCAAACCGGACTCTGATACTAATTGAAAAAACAGAGGGACCTATTATAAAAGACATATACTTGTTTCCATAGAAGAATACCCTTTATTGAATATAACTTTGTAAAATCCTAATACATACTACTATTCAACTCCCTAAGTATTCTCTCAAAAGATCTCACAAACTAATCTATTTCACAAGACAACTCTCTAAGAACACACTCAGAAGTTTCTTGCTGTAACACTCTCTAGCTTCACCTTATTGCTGTTACACAATCTTGGCTCCAAACCGGACTCTGATACTAATTGAAAAAACAGAGGGACCTATTATAAAAGACATATACTTGTTTCCATAGAAGAATACCCTTTATTGAATATAACTTTGTAAAATCCTAATACATACTACTATTCAACTCCCTAAGTATTCTCTCAAAAGATCTCACAAACTAATCTATTTCACAAGACAACTCTCTAAGAACACACTCAGAAGTTTCTTGCTGTAACACTCTCTAGCTTGTGATCGCAATCTCTCTACTTCCTTTTTCGTGGTGAGTAGATCTAACTCTCTGATCTCATATTTATACTATATGAGACCCTCTAGTCATCAAATCACTTATTGTTATAGATCTAACTCTCTGATCTCATATTTATACTATATGAGACCCTCTAGTCATCAAATCACTTATTGTTGTGATATCTATCACAACCCCAAATATTAGGAACTAGAAAAACTTTTTAAAACTATCCTTAATAACAACCTTTGCCTTTTTCTTTTATTCTTCTATAACTTCATTAATCCTTTATCCTCGTGCTTTTCTATTTTTAGCCAAGGAATCTTTTATTCTTGACTTTCTATCCACAGAAAATTGCTCTTTCAAACTGGACCATCTGAATTGTATCTATAACCGATGCTCATAGTTGGAACCATCAAAAAAAAAACAACTAAAGAAAGAAGATAATCAACTCTTTATTTAGAAGACTCACAGTTGATAAAGACAAGAAAAGAGGAAGAGATGAAGAAAAGAGGAAGAGCACTTCTCCATGGCCGGAGAAACAATGCAAGCAATTTGATTGAAACTTGTAAAGAAAACCAAGAGAAATTCATGAGGAGAGCTGAAGTAAAAGAAAATAGTTTAGAGCTTTAAATCTTATTTATCTGTTACAAAAGCCCACTATCCTTTAATGGCCCAAAAAGCCCACTATCCTTTAATGGCCCAGACATGCTTTCTCGGTACAATGGTAAACCATATCTTGTAAAAAAACAGATAACGTTTTCTGTTTGTCTTTCTTGTAAAAAAACATGTTATATTGATTGAAAGGATGTCTTCCAAGCTGACAACCAACAAACCCGTGACAATAGGATAATGAAAACCAGATTTAAACAAGGCCAATGGAAGACTAAACATATTAAATAAAACAACTTCAATTATGAAACCTTTTGACCAAACACAAAGTAAAATGTTTAAGAAGATCATGGAAACTAACTAATGGTTTCAAAGTAGACTTTAACTTATAAGTCAATGTGAACATAGAAAAGGATGGAAAAATTATTGCAATCTTCCAATTACAACAACCCATCAATCAAGGAGAGAACAGCCTACATAACCTGAAGATGTTGAATCTCCTCTTAGAATCTAGAGAACAGAAATATGTCAGAAGATAAAAGAACTAACCTTCAACAAAATCATATACACATCTTCGCTAACAAGATCTTTTTTTTTTTGTAGCATTTAAACTATTCATTAAATAAAGCATTTATATTACAAGATTAGAAATATCAGATTTTTGATAACATGAAGTAACAATGGTGCTTGCTTAATGGATAACAACAACTATGGTCAGAAAAATATATATAATGGAATCAACAATAATAATGTGATAAAAAAAATACTAGTATAAGGCAACAAAAAGTCATGTGATTTTATTCATTTTCTTCGGCGGATCCAACGGACCAAACATTTAAACAGCTAACACATTCAGTAAATAACTTATTCATTTTCTTCGGCGGATCCAACGGACCAAACATTTAAACAGCTAACACATTCAGTAAATAACATTTATCATTTCATTTATATCTAATTTATTTGGTCCATATCGTACTTATCGACACTTTTATCTACAATTTAATTGAGCCAGATAATTTTAAAGTAATGTCCTTAGATGAGAATCTAAAATTTTTTGGTTTTCTTGATTTCTAAACAACATATAATTTGTTAAAACCTCTATGAAACTAATGTTTATGCCTAAATTTATTATTCATTAGATTGAAAAAGAAATTCATTTTCTTCGGCGGATCCAACGGACCAAACATTTAAACAGCTAACACATTCAGTAAATAACATTTATCATTTCATTTATATCTAATTTATTTGGTCCATATCGTACTTATCGACACTTTTATCTACAATTTAATTGAGCCAGATAATTTTAAAGTAATGTCCTTAGATGAGAATCTAAAATTTTTTGGTTTTCTTGATTTCTAAACAACATATAATTTGTTAAAACCTCTATGAAACTAATGTTTATGCCTAAATTTATTATTCATTAGATTGAAAAAGAAGGGACACAAACTATTGTTTTTTTATGTCCCAGTAAAATCAAATTTGTAGATTTATTTGTCCACGAACTTTCAATTTTATGGGCAAATAAATGTGCAACTCTAATTTCATGGGAATATAGAAAGAGTACAATAATATAAAAAAATATTATGATATGATAATAGTTCGTTCGTAAATAAATTATTTTCCCGAAAAAAATATATGATCAAAATTTTAAAGTCTTGAAATATAAGATCGAAAACGGGTTTTTGAATAAGAAAATAAATGGGTTAGAATTGTTTGTGAAAGTTTTTATAAAATACAGCTAAATTTGATAATATTAATTAAAACAATATAAAAAATATTATGGCATTAGGAAGATCTTTATATCGAGAACATTTGAGAAAAGCTTAAGTAAATGTTTAACAAACAATATATCTTTAACAAAAAAAATATATATATATATATCCATAAGAACTAATCTCAACTCTACTATCTACTATCCCCCTAGTTATTATAAGCATAAATGTTCATTTTCATACCATAAAAAGTCTATTAAAAAAAGCATAAAATTCAATATCATCAAAGATATAGATACTTCATATTAGTATATTCATTACAAAATTTATTCAACAATAGGAAAACATTTAATGTTAATAGCGACGTAACGTTTATGAGATTTAAAATCCATTTATTTCTTAGAAGTAATAAAGAAATTAGGATTAGTAGGAGATTTAACCTTAAATGTATAATTCTTTTCATTAAGGTTAAATATTTTCATTTATAACATATATCAAGGTCTTTATGTTTTCTTCGGGTGCTACCAAAAATAGAAGAGATTATTTTAAATTTTTAAATTGAATTTATTATTTTCAAAAATAGAAGAGATTATTTTAAATTTTTAAATTGAATTTATTATTTTCTCTCTCTCTATCTCCTTTTCTTACGCTTTTCTTCAAGCTCTGTCTCTTTCTCTCTCTCTAGCAGTCGCAGGCAACTCTACAGTTTTCAGAACTCGAGATTCATCCATCATTCTTTCTCCCACGCCGGCTATGATGTATAATCCCTAGACTGTTGCTCCGACGAACTCTGGTGAAGTATTAAGCATCTTTTGTTTTCTTAGTGTTTTGTGCTGTTTTGTTTCTTCGATCTTCTTTGTTTCACTTCTGGATCTATTTTTTCCATGGCGTTTTGCTGATTCATTTTCTTTTTATGTGCTTGGGATTTTTCACAGTTTTTGAAATGTCACTGGAAACCGCGAAGCTGAGAGATAGGAGGAAATACTGAAGGAAGGAAGCTGGCTTAAATTTAGGGAGAAAAAAAAATGTGATAGGAGGAAATACTGAAGGAAGGAAGCTGGCTTAAATTTAGGGAGAAAAAAAAATGTCAGGTTCGAGAGTTTCGGATCTGAGCAAATTGCATTTGAAGAAGGAGCTGACTCAAATCAGAAAAGTTGGCCGTGTTTTACGCGATCCAGCTACTACTTCCTCGTGGAAATCTCCTCTCGATTCATCGAGATCCGTGGCGGTTTTGGACTTTCCGGAGAGCAGAAATGGTGGGAGTTCGAGTCAGTTTCCGCTTCGAAGAGAGAGTAGTGCTAATCGTGGGAAAGAGAAGAAGGTTTTTTTGTACAACTGGAAAACTCAGAAATCTTCTAGTGAGAAAAGTGGATTAGCTAAGAATGGTAAGGAAGAGGAAGATGCTTCTTCGTGGACACAATTTAGTGTCAATGAGGATGATGGGAGTGATGCCAAGAGTGATTCATATCTAGGAGCAATCCGATCAGGTTCGGTGGGTTTTAGGTGTAGAGATACGAACCTAGTGTCACATGGTGTGTGATACTTTGAGAAGAACCGGAAGTAGCATTTTGTGTGGGAGTCAATCAGTGTATCGTAGAAATAATAGACATTCTTCTGGAGGATATAGTAAACAAAAAATTGCTTCTAGAAGTGCACAAGGTGTCTTACCGTTACTCACATACGGTGGTGATGGTAGAGGAGGGTCTTCTTTAGGAACCGGACTTAGCGATGATGAGCTTTCTACCAATTACGGAGAGCTGGATTTAGAGGCTCAGAGTAGATTAGATGGGAGAAGGTGGTCTACTAGTTGTAGGAGTCAAGATGGTTTGGAAGTTGTAGCTTTAGATGGAGAAGGAGAAGAAGGAAGTACGCCTGACACAATCCGAAGCTTCAGCCAAAAGTACAGACCAATGTTTTTTGAGGAATTGATTGGACAGAATATAGTGGTTCAATCGCTAATGAACGCTGTAAAAAGGAATAGGATCGCTCCTGTTTATCTTTTCCAGGGTCCTAGAGGAACTGGGAAAACATCAACCGCAAGAATTTTTTCTGCTGCCCTTAATTGTGTGTCCACTGAAGAAATTAAGCCTTGTGGGTACTGTAAAAGAGTGCAATGATTTCATGTCTGGGAAGAATAGGGATTTTTGGCAACTTGATGGAGCTGATAAAAAAGGACCTGACAAGGTTAGGTACCTTTTAAAAACCCTACCGACCATACTTCCACAGAATCCTCAACATACAAGATCTTTGTGATAGATGAGTGTCACTTGTTGCCATCGAAGACCTGGCTGTCTTTTCTTAAGTTTCTTGAGAACCCTCTGCAGAAAGTTGTCTTCATATTTATAACAACAGACCTTGACAATGTTCCTCGGACCATTCAGTCAAGGTGCCAGAAGTTCCTCTTTGACAAACTCAGAGATGCTGATATAGTAGTGAGACTAAAGAAAATTGCTTCAGAAGAAAATCTTGATGTAGAATTGCATGCACTGGACCTGATTGCTATGAATGCGGATGGCTCACTTCGAGATGCTGAAACTATGTTGGAGCAGCTGAGTTTGCTGGGAAAACGCATCACCACTGCTTTAGTAAACGAACTAGTAAGCTTTTATAGTTCTTCTATGTAACTGTGCATTGGAGAAAAGTAAAATATAGTAATGTAAAAAATGAGGCACGATATGTTTGTGCAGGTGGGCGTTGTGTCTGATGAAAAATTGTTGGAACTCTTGGAATTAGCATTGTCTTCTGACACAGCAGAGACCGTAAAGCGAGCTAGAGAGTTGTTGGACCTTGGAGCTGACCCAATAGTCTTGATGTCTCAACTCGCCAGTCTTATCATGGATATCATTGCTGGTACATACAAGGTCGCAGATGAAAAATACAGCAAGCCCTTCTTTGATGGACAAAACCGTGAGTTCCACCCAACAAGTATTTGAAATCGATAGTGGTCATATGTGCAAAAATTTTAGGTCATTGACGCGTTAAGATCTGTTAGCTTGCTGAGATTATTTTGCCAATTGCTTTTTATCTCGTACCCTTATTTATCTCGTTAGAGCAGTTTACACTTTCTTCCGAGTCTTAGACCACTCTATTTGATTTTGGTAAAATTCTTGCTTCGTTCTTGTAGTGACAGAAGCGGATATGGAGGGACTAAAGCATGCTTTGAAACTTCTTTCTGAGGCTGAGAAGCAGCTTCGAGTTTCTAATGACCGCTCAACATGGTTCACAGCGACATTGCTTCAGCTTGGGTCAATGCCTTCTCCTGGCACCACACATACAGGAAGTAGTAGAAGGCAAAGCTCTAGAGCAACCGAAGATGACCCGTTAAGCAATTTAAGAGAAGTGATGGCTTACAAACACAGAATAGGAGGACCTCAGTATAGTAAGTCAGTATCCCCAGCATCGATTAGAAAAAGGAGTGGAAATAGTTCCCAGGAAGCGAAAGTGTTCTCTAGGGTCGTTGATAATAACTGCTATAAATCCTCCTCA
This sequence comes from Physaria fendleri, assembly GCA_036630335.1. Classification (NCBI taxonomy): domain Eukaryota; kingdom Viridiplantae; phylum Streptophyta; class Magnoliopsida; order Brassicales; family Brassicaceae; genus Physaria; species Physaria fendleri. The sequence goes on along the minus strand of CM071718.1, from coordinate 16,189,223 downwards.
TCTAGTGAAATTATAGAGAGTGAAGCTTCTGTTGTTTCACGTGACAATAGCATCACAAGCACTACAATGCTTAATCAAAGAAGTTCAGAGAAACTTAACGATATATGGAGCAGATGTATAGAAAGATGTCATTCCAAGACATTGAGGCAGCTGCTCTATACTCATGGGAAACTTATATCTATCAGTGAAGTTGAAGGTAAAAAGCCTAAAAGTTTCTTTCTTTTTTTCCTTTTTTCACTTATTTTTTTCTCCATTAAAGTTTTATCATTTTTTGAAAAAGAGATGTCTATGATTGCAGGTACTCTAGTTGCTTATATCGGATATGGAGGGACTAAAGCATGCTTTGAAACTTCTTTCTGAGGCTGAGAAGCAGCTTCGAGTTTCTAATGACCGCTCAACATGGTTCACAGCGACATTGCTTCAGCTTGGGTCAATGCCTTCTCCTGGCACCACACATACAGGAAGTAGTAGAAGGCAAAGCTCTAGAGCAACCGAAGATGACCCGTTAAGCAATTTAAGAGAAGTGATGGCTTACAAACACAGAATAGGAGGACCTCAGTATAGTAAGTCAGTATCCCCAGCATCGATTAGAAAAAGGAGTGGAAATAGTTCCCAGGAAGCGAAAGTGTTCTCTAGGGTCGTTGATAATAACTGCTATAAATCCTCCTCATCTAGTGAAATTATAGAGAGTGAAGCTTCTGTTGTTTCACGTGACAATAGCATCACAAGCACTACAATGCTTAATCAAAGAAGTTCAGAGAAACTTAACGATATATGGAGCAGATGTATAGAAAGATGTCATTCCAAGACATTGAGGCAGCTGCTCTATACTCATGGGAAACTTATATCTATCAGTGAAGTTGAAGGTAAAAAGCCTAAAAGTTTCTTTCTTTTTTTCCTTTTTTCACTTATTTTTTTCTCCATTAAAGTTTTATCATTTTTTGAAAAAGAGATGTCTATGATTGCAGGTACTCTAGTTGCTTATATCGCCTTTGGAGAAACCGATATCAAATTGAGAGCTGAAAGGTTTCTAAGCAGTATCACAAACTCTATTGAAATGGTGCTAAGGCGAAGTGTAGAGGTCAGGATTATCCTCTTGCCTGAAACCGAGTTACTCATCGTCCCTTACCAAACCCGAAAACCAGAGACCACCTACAAAGGTGGAGATCTAAATTCCATCACTAGTTTAAATGATGAAACAGATTTTGAAGTTGGTAGCAGCGAGGAAAGCAAATCAAAACTCCCAATGCAAAGGATAGAATCGATCATCCGAGAACAAAGATTAGAAACGGCATGGTTACAAACAGCTGATAAAGACGCAGCTGGGTCGATAATTCGGGTAAAGCCTGAAAGAAACCAGATTCTACCTCAAGAAGACACTTATCGCCAACCTAACATAGGTTCTGGTATTTCAACTTCTGGACTAACATCTCACCATCAGGTAGATGTGTTAAACAATGAAATTAAGCTATTGAAAATCGGGGAGAACGGTGAGCTTCAGGAGAATCTAACTGGTAAAAGAGGAGACAATTGTCCTCTTTCCCCAAGCTTACTTCATGATGCTAACTTCCGAAACAACAAAGACAATCTGTAAGTATCCTCACTGTGGTTAGTCGAAACAGGTGAAGGGAACACAAGTTCGGTCCCGGAGAAATCAGAAGAGTCGATTCTCTTTATTTGATGGATGTGCTAAGCCAAGGAAAGCAGAAGGTAGCAATCGAAACTTATAAGTTCTTTAATTCATAAGTTCTAATTCATCATCTGTTCTTCCACTTTCACATAGTTTTCTTTAGTTCTATTTGATAATAAGGACAGTTATAATTTTATTCAATGTAGAGTTCTTTTCCTATGAGTTCCAACAAACTCCATTTTTGTTTATGAAACTTTAAAATGTTACTATGCAATAAAATAGAAGAATAGATTTTCTTAACCTTGACCAATAGTTCACATTGTGTGTGTGTGTGTGTTGCATGTGCCAAAATAAGATTTTGTTGTTTTCTAATTAATTTTTTTAATAGTTAACTTTAGTTTCCTAGCAATATGGTTTATGATTATGACACATTGAAACTAGCCAAAACTGAAAATGGTAAAACCCTATGTTACTCTACAAAATATTAAGAATGAACCAAAAAAAATGATGAAAGGTTTGTAAGATTTTTTTTAATGTAAAACATTCTAAGGGTTTGATTTAATATATATAATGATCATAATTTAACAAACTTATTAACCCTTGGTAATAAACAGCTTTATATTCTGAGTTTAATATACAGATACCAAAGTCTCCGCATATGCAAAATCTTCTTCCTTTTTTTCTTTTTTGGCAAAATGACAAATCTATAATGGGAAAGATTATGTAAACACTGAAGTAAATAAGGTAAATTCAGAGATAAAAAAATGACAAATCTATAATGGGAAAGATTATGTAAACACTGAAGTAAATAAGGTAAATTCAGAGATAAATACAAAATTGGCAATTATATAATTCAACAAAGACTAAGCAAAGAAGATCTCTTTGCTAGAAACCCAGATGTTCTTCTTTTAGATGATACAATACTAATAAAATAGATTCGGCAGATTGAAACAGCCAAATTACAAATTTTCCATAAATCAGATCAGACTGTTCTAAGTTCTCAGAGACGGATCCAAAGAACACTTGAGACTTTACCAGTAACTGACTAGCAAGTAAGAAATGTTATCTATACAAAGCAATTGGCTGACCCAAAAGTGGTATATACTGGTTTGGCCTGCTCATCTATGATTGGACTGCATCTATAGCAAGTGAAGAAGAAGAACTTGCTGGTGAAGAAAGTGTAACAGAGGAACAAGTCTATGATTGGACTGCATCTATAGCAAGTGAAGAAGAAGAACTTGCTGGTGAAGAAAGTGTAACAGAGGAACAAGATGTAGAGACATTACGTAACGTAGGAGTTCAAAGAGAATCATCAAACCAAGCCGATGGTACTTAGATTAAATGATTGATTCTTGGTTTAGTGTTTTATTTGGTTAATAGTTTTGTTTATTTGTTTCAGTTGTAATGTGAGCGTGTTGCCCTATAACTACCAAAACAAAACCTGTGTCGATAATTTGTTCTCTTTGTGTTTTGGGACCTATCAATCTATCCAACTTTTAGAGATTAAAACCCCAAAAATATGGTGGAAGAAATAAGATTTCACAGAAAAACGACTCAACAGAACAAAAATAAAAATAAAACTTGAGCATGAAGTTTGAAACTGTGAGACTACAAAAGACAGCTTAGTAGCATACTTTCATCCTGTTGCCTTGACCTCTAGCTAATAGAATCACTGAGACACTCTTCGCTTTCATAATAGTATTGCTCTAAAAAAACAACAAAAAAGAACGAAATTTCAAAATTAAACTAGAGAAAAGACTTCATGATTTAGTCGTTAAGAACTTACGTCATCAAAGCCAATCGACGAACAGCACTTGATCGAAAATAAATGAGCATCTATGTTGACCCTTCTCGAAAATTCTAGTTTTTTGAACTGAAGCAACACTCTAAAACAATAAAAAAATCTCCTCACAGAAACAGAGGTTTATTGTAACGGGAAGAAAAACCGATAGATAATCACTAAAGGGCAAATCAAGCCTAGAAGCTAGCTATGAAAGTAGAAAGATCAGCTCGCAGGTGGATGATTTGGGATGGATGATGATTTGAGATGATGAACAGAGAAAATAAGAGAAGATGAAATTAGGTTTGTTTGATTATGATCGATAGAAGGTGCGATATTTGTACTAAATCAACAGACCGGTTTAATAAATATGTTTAACCAAAATAGACCGATTTAGTAAATATATTTAACCAAAATAAACCAAAAGCTAATAATATTCCTCTAACATTTACCGCTTTGATAAATATATTTAACCAAAATAAACCAAAAGCTAATAATATTCCTCTAACATTTACCGCTTTGATGTGTAAAAAGGTATTATGAAGATATTGCCTCTTGAGAATGATAGTTAAATCCTATAGAAACTGAGTTGGATTCTACTTTAAGATTGGGACACAAAAAATGTCGGAGATGTAATGAATCCAAGATTCGCTTGAATTGAAGTATCGCCATGATAATATTTATCTCGCCTGAGAGATGAAACTACTGTGCATCGGCGAAACATATAAAAATAATTCCAACTAAAACATTAAGCCCATTGGGCCCATTAACGATTCATTGATACTAATGGGCTTTTTAATAAGGCTCATTAGTCAATAAAAATAAAAACAAAAGACATCAAAGCTAAAAAGGTTAGGCTACAGACAGAAAATCGTTAAAAGATACTCAAAGACCGGAGAAAATGGCGAAACCATTGGGAACCACCGGGGAAAAATGACAAATCTATAATGGGAAAGATTATGTAAACACTGAAGTAAATAAGGTAAATTCAGAGATACATACAAAATTGGCAATTATATAATTCAAAAAAGACTAAGCAAAGAAGATCTCTTTGCTAGAAACCCAAATGTTCTTCTTTTAGATGATACAATACTAATAAAATAGATTCGGCAGATTGAAACAGCCAAATTACAAATTTTCCATAAATCAGATCAGACTGTTCTAAGTTCTCAGAGACGGATCCAAAGAACACTTGAGACTTTACCAGTAACTGACTAGCAAGTAAGAAATGTTATCTATACAAAGCAATTGGCTGACCCAAAAGTGGTATATACTGGTTTGGCCTGCTCATCTATGATTGGACTGCATCTATAGCAAGTGAAGAAGAAGAACTTGCTGGTGAAGAAAGTGTAACAGAGGAACAAGGTGTAGAGACATTACGTAACGTAGGAGTTCAAAGAGAATCATCAAACCAAACCGATGGTACTTAGATTAAATGATTGATTCTTGGTTTAGTGTTTTATTTGGTTAATAGTTTTGGTTATTTGTTTCAGTTGTAATGTGAGCGTGTTGCCCTATAACTACCAAAACAAAACCTGTGTCGATAATTTGTTCTCTTTGTGTTTTGGGACCTATCAATCTATCCAACTTTTAGAGATTAAAACCCCAAAAATATGAATAAGATTTCACAGAAAAACGACTCAACAGAACAAAAAAAAATAAAACTTGAGCATGAAGTTTGAAACTGTGAGACTACAAAAGACAGCTTAGTAGCTTACTTTCATCCTGTTGCCTTGACCTCTAGCTAATAGAATCACTGAGACACTCTTCGCTTTCATAATAGTATTGCTCTAAAAAAACAACAGAAAAAGAACGAAATTTCAAAATTAAACTAGAGAAAAGACTTCATGATTTAGTCGTTTCCAAATTAAGAACTTACGTTATCAAAGCCAATCGACGAACAGCACTCGATCGAAAATAAATGAGCATCTATGTTGACCCTTCTCGAAAATTCTAGTTTTTTGAACTGAAGCAACACTCTAAAACAATAAAAAAAAATCTCCGCACAGAAACAGAGGTTTATTGTAACGGGAAGAAAAACCGATAGATAATCACTAAAGGGCAAATCAAGCCTAGAAGCTAACTATGAAAGTAGAAAGATCAGCTCGCAGGTGGATGATTTGGGATGGATGATGATTTGAGATGATGAACAGAGAAAATAAGAGAAGATGAAATTAGGTTTGTTTGATTATGATCGATAGAAGGTGCGATATTTGTACTAAATCAACAGACCGGTTTAATAAATATGTTTAACCAAAATAGACCGATTTAGTAAATATATTTAACCAAAATAAACCAAAAGCTAATAATATTCCTCTAACATTTACCGCTTTGAAGTGTAAAAAAAAAGGTATTATGAAGATATTGCCTCTTGAGAATGATAGCTAAATCCTATAGAAACTGAGTTCGATTCTACTTTAAGATTGGGACACAAAAATGTCGGAGATGTAATGAATCCAAGATTCGCTTTGAATTGAAGTATCGCCATGATAATATTTATCTCGCCTGAGAGATGAAACTACAAGTGCATCGGCGAAACATATAAAAATAATTCCAACTAAAACATTAAGCCCATTGGGCCCATTAACGATTCATTGATACTAATGGGCTTTTTAATAAGGCTCATTAGTCAATAAAAATAAAACAAAAGACATCAAGGTTAGGCTACACAGAAAATCGTTAAAAGATACTCAAAGACCGGAGAAAATGGCGAAACCATTGGGAACCACCGGGGA
>CM071718.1:16171282-16182978 GCA_036630335.1 Physaria fendleri | reverse complement strand
AAACATTAGGAGTCGTACCACCACATACTTTGTCCACAAAACCACCATTTGGTTTATAGGCATCAAAATTCAATTGATGCTCATAATTTGGTGGTCCCTGAAAATATATGTATCTTAAAAACTTAGATACAAAACAAGATATATAGAAAGTTAAAATATTTTGAAAACTACACTTACCTTCCATATCTGACATGATATCACAGTGTCTGGGAGAATAGTGAATTTATACTCTATAGATTGATGGAAAGGAAGAAAGTGAACACCAGGTGATGAACCTCCATCTCTACAAGTGTACTTAAGTTGACTGTTATCTGCAAGATTGTTTATTAATTCGACGTTAAATTTTCTAAATAATTGAATAGAGTTTACTTTATGTATGGAGATGCAAAATAAGATGAGCAAACATATTAGGATTTTTCCCATCTTATTTTCTTATGATTTTTAATGATTTTCTTATTATTATTTTTTGTCACATGAATATGTGGGTATATATACACTTTTCACACACACATATATCTATGTGAATAGAAACAAATATATACACTTTTCACACACACATATATCTATGTGAATAGAAACAAATTTCATATTAGTTAATATATATATCATTAAAATGGAAAATTACATGTAATGATAATATTGAATATGATATCAATTAAAACTTGTTTATCTTTTCATCATGAATCTCTACCCCAATTCACACATTAATATGACAAAAACCTTGAGAATATTCTTTGCCTTTTTATTTATTATGAATAATAATTATGAATAATATTATTTATAATTATTCTTTTTTTTAGTAATTATAATTTTTAATATTGGTTTGCTAACTACATATTTAAATAATTTAGTAATTATAATTTTTAATATTGGTTTGCTAACTACATATTTAAATAACTGTAGATAAAAATTAAGTTTGTAATAACTGTAGATAAACATTAAGTTTAGATAAATATTAATATAAATTTTAAATTTGTAATTATCCATGATTCAATATGATTTATTAGTTTACTTTTTAGTTATAGTATAATTTATTTATTGAACAAAAAAATGGTTTGGATACTTCATATAATCCATATTATTTAAAAAGCAAAAAAATTTAGATGCCATCACTATAATCATTTTTACGAATCATATTTACAAATATGTTATTATTTTTAATCAAAAAAAATTAAAAACCACATTTAATCATAGAACTATAATTTTAAAATTATTTTAATATTTATCTAAAGGTAATATTTATCTACAATTATCATTTATCTAATAAAAATATATTATTTCGAAACAAGTATCTCATATATATTATTTGAAAGCAAAAAAAAAACTTAGATATCACACGAATTATTCTCACGAAGCATATTTACAAATATATCATTATAATTTTTCACACGAATTATTCTCACGAAGCATATTTACAAATATATCATTATAATTTTAAATAAATTGATAACCACATTTAATCACGAATAATTACAAATTTAAAATTTATTTGAATGTTTACCTACCATTATTAATTACCTAATAAAATATATATTGTTACTAGATAAATATCCAAAGTTATAAACAATTAAAAATAATTTTGGATAATAGTAATTACAGATAAATTTTTCCCGATCAAGAGCTACAGATTCAATCTTAAATCAAGAACTAGTTGATCAGACTAATTCAGACAGTAAGTTTAGAGATAGATGAAGACGTAATATTAAAATACCTATTTGTGTTCAATCTAACTAAATCATAAAAATGAGAAATCTCAAATCTTAACTAAGGAACTACTCGCACATAGCGAAATAGAAAAAGAAATCATTGTATTGTATGAAACTGAATGTCAATTGCAAATTTGGAAAAACTAGGGATCTGAATCAGAAGGAATTCTTTTCCCAAAAACAGTAGAAATAATTGCCTCCAAAAAGCGTAGAATAGAATTTGTTTGCTTCACAACAGAAATCTTTTTATATTGAAACATTAAAAAAAGAAAATTAGGGATATAAGATTTGTCTCGTGCCAAAAAAGGAAATCTTGTAATTTGTAAGCTCTTGTATGAAATTAAAGAATAGGATATATTGTTGACCAAAAAAAAAAAAGAATAGGATATATTAACTTGAGGAATTGTTCACATTTTCAACTTTTTTTGTGTTGCCATTTTTGTGTTCATCTTTTAGCTAAACCGATACCAATGGAATTTCATTTTCATAGTACTGTGCCTGGTTTTATAGCCAACAATGTCAAATAACATCTATATATCAATAAAATAGTTGAAAAAGGAAACAATTTAAAAAAAAAAAAAAAAATCATAAAAGCATAATGAATATTTTCTTTTTTTTTGGGCGTGGAGCATAATGAATACTTTCTTTTATTTTTGTCAGGGCATAATGAATATTTTCATATCGCAAATTAATTGACAAAAAAAACCTTGTAATGATACGTTATGAGTCTTCGCTCAAGATTCTCTCAGCAAGCAGTAAAAAGATTCTCTCAGCAAGCAGTAAATCATCAGGTGTTGTAACCTGCAATGGAGGAAACATTTTTTAGCAATAAATATGGTCTAAAATGGTGCAGAAAGATAACCTAAATTATTGGTTTTTATTTATCTGACCTTGATGTTTGTATAAGATCCTTGAGTGACATAAACTGGATGCTTAAGGTATTCAACAATCGAAACATCATCTGTTACCTCTAGACCTTCTCTGTTAGATATTAGAAATATATAATCAATTTTCTTGATGTTAATCCAGATCTTAATCATTTTAAGGTTCACAAACCTTTTCACCAGCTCGAAACCTCTCTTCAATAGATCGGGTTTCATCACCTATAGAGATAGCATATTCATTTAAGTGTCTTGAAACCAAAACATCAATCACAAAGAATGGAAACAATTTAAAACCTGTGGTGTCTGCATTTCCCAAAGAGTTTTTCTAATTTGTACCTCTTTGATTGTAGCTTTAGCAGGAACACCAAGTACTGCTGCTCCAACCGCGCAACCATCTTTTAGGACCTTAACGAAACACAACAGTGCAAAGGGACTTTGAGAAACTTTTTTCATTCTCCTTAATCTTTTGATTTCTTCTCTGAAGTATACCTTCTTGACATCTTCAGTATCCACCAAGGGTCTGGCCGAGTCATGGACGCAAACAAGCTCAGAGTTCACGTCGATTTCCTGAGAGAAATAAACCTCAAGCTTATGTGAACTAGAACAAGAAGTATGTTGTAGAATCATTTCTTTCGAGGAAAAACACCTGAACTCCATTGTAAACAGAATCTTGTCTTTCTTTCCCAGGAAGAGCGAATCTAAGATCAACATCAATTGATTCTTTGTACTCTATAAGACCACAACAAAAGCTCAGTCAAATATTTGGAAGATCTCTCAACCAAAAGCATAACTAATGAGAGGGACTAAACCTTCAAAAATGTCTCGGAAAAATGGATCACATACAACAATAATTTCCTTCACTTCAGTCATACGTGAAAACGTGAAAAAGCTGCAACATTAAAACATTAAACTCAACAATGACAAGGTAAAGCAGACCCCTTTACAAGAAATCCAATCATTCTTATGCTTTTAGACTAATAGATAGCCAATCAGATAAAAGATTCAAACAACATTAAAGACTTTACCGATAACTGTCTTTTAACTAAGAAATGTTACCTGTACAAAGCAATAGGCTGACCCAAAAGTGGTATATACTGCTTTGGCATGCTCATCTATTCACATTAACAAATACAAAACGAAAAAGATGAGATTGCACAGAAAAACCAACAACTAAATAGAACAAACAAACATTAACAAATACAAAACGAAAAAGATGAGATTGCACAGAAAAACCAACAACTAAATAGAACAAACAAATAAAACTTTGAGCATAAAGTTTGAAACTTTGATAACTTAAAAAGTTACTTTCATTCTCTTGCCTTGACCTCCGGCTAATAGAATCACTGAGACACTTTTCTCCTTCACAATAGTATTGCTCTGAACCAAAACAAAAATGTAAAAAACACTTCGAATCAAACTAGAGAACATCTTCAAAAATTGAGTTGATTCCAACATTTTAAACCTTACATTGTCTAACCCAGTCGAGGAAGAACACTTGACTGAGACTACTTGAGCATCTCGTTTATAGCTTACATTACTAACCCTTTTCGAAAAATCCAGTTTTTGAACTGAATCAACATTCGAAAACAATCAAAATCACAACACCGAAACAGAAATTAATTGGTTTGAAAGTATCATAATTGGTTTGAAAGTACAAAAAGAGTTCCTGCCCAAAAAAAAAAAAAAGTACAAAAAGAGCATGAGATATTGCCTTGGGAACGATAGCTGAAGCCCATAGAAATTGAGTTCGATTTGACTTTAAGCTTCGGACACAGAAATGTCGGAGATGTGATAAAGCCAAGATTTGCTTGAAGCATCGCCATGTTTTATTTATCTCGCCGATGAAACTTTCAGTTCAACGGAGAAACCAATACATTATACATATATCTAAAAGATTAAGCCCATTAGGCCTTTTAAGGATTCATTAATGCTATTGGGCTTTTAATGAGGCCCATTAGATACAATAAAACAGCACATCAGAAGGCTAAAGGAGATAAACGTAAAGATCGACGAAGACCGGTGAAAATGGCGAAACCGTTGGGATCTACTGGAGAATTTTTCCGGCGAAGGGATGAATGGAGGAAGCATCCGATGCTTTCGAATCAAATGAGACATGCGCTTCCAGGTCTCGGACTCGGTGTTGCTGCCTTTTGCGTTTATCTCGTCGGTGAGCAGATCTATAAAAGACCGGTGAAAATGGCGAAACCGTTGGGATCTACTGGAGAATTTTTCCGGCGAAGGGATGAATGGAGGAAGCATCCGATGCTTTCGAATCAAATGAGACATGCGCTTCCAGGTCTCGGACTCGGTGTTGCTGCCTTTTGCGTTTATCTCGTCGGTGAGCAGATCTATAACAATTTCAAGGCTCCTTCTTCTCAATCATCCCATCAGAAACAACCTGCTCAAACCGCTGCTTCTCACTGAGAGAATGATTAGGTAATTTTTCAAATCTTCCCGAAGGATGACTTTATAGGTTTTGATCCAAATCGATTTGACTTCTCTTTGAAATTCTTAATTCCTTGCGTTCGTAAGATTGAATAAACGAAAAAATAGCTTTGGGGAAACCGAACATTAGAAAATATTATGTTTTAGGATGATAAGAGTAAGATTTGTGTAGAAATGACTATAGCTTTTTAGAATCATTGAATCAAATTTCACAGCTTTGATGTCCAATTAGTAGGAATAGCTGATTTGTATTGGTCTGACATGAATCTATTCCTTGTAGCACGTATAAATCAAATCTGAATAAAACACTTTCATACCAATACAAATAGTTACATAAGGTTTATTAAGTCAAAAACATAAGTTCTGGCTTCTTGAATCCTAAGCTTAAGTATTGGGATTGAATCGGTCACATGCTTATTGTTATGGCTTTCTGTGATTCTCTTCTTGGAAGCTCTTTGAAGTTAACAGCTTTAACTCAGGTATTAGCATTGCTAATTAGTCTCGATCAAGAGATTGGTTGGTTTCTTTCTTGCTTCCTTTTTTCATCTACAAGCATTAGGTGTTTGCTTATAAGCATAAACTGGAATGAACACTTCTATTGCCTCTTTGCTTTATACTAATAATACTAAAGATATGTGTCCTTATCTTCTATGAGACCCTCTTTGGTCTGGCTCTGAATTTTTCTTATGTAAAATGTTCATCTTGTTGCAGATTGTTTCGATGATGAAACTGAAGCAAATAAAGAGCTGATGGATTCATGTTGCAGATTGTTTCGATGATGAAACTGAAGCAAATAAAGAGCTGATGGATTCACAATTTGCTGGTTTTATTGATTGTCTCAATAAACTGTGAGTGAAAGACAAAAGACATTGATCTCTCTCTGTTGAATGTTATAAACTTGTATGACAGTTTCCAATGTGGTTTTGTAATGTGTTGTTTTTGCTTGATAAAAAGTTCTTTTGAGATGATATTGAATAAGAAAGATTCTCTGGTATGTTTATATAAGCCAGCATCACAAACGAAGATGAAAGATACATATGATTACATTAAGAAATCAATGCGAAACAAAGAAATTGGTAATCATATTTGTGTATAAATTTGTTAAATAAAAGGTATATTAATTGTTGGTCATCTTATTCTTAGTCTTACTACTCTGCCAAAATTCACATGTAAATTGACTGATCGATTGGATCGTTACCGTGTAATGAAAGTTATAATATATATAAAATAATACTGTATTTTATTTTGGCTCTTAATTTGTTTTTGGCCGACCCATATTAGCTCTTTAATTTATTGAAAATATATTTTAAATAACTTTCATATCAATACAAATAGTTACATAAGGTTTAAGTCAAAAACATAAGTTCTGGCTTCTTGAATCCTAAACTTAAGTATTGGGATTGAATCGGTCACATGCTTATTGTTATGGCTTTCTGTGATTCTCTTCTTGGAAGCTCTTTGAAGTTAACAGCTTTAACTCAGGTATTAGCATTGCTAATTAGTCTCGATCAAGAGATTGGTTGGTTTCTTTCTTGCTTCCTTTTTTCATCTACAAGCATTAGGTGTTTGCTTATAAGCATAAACTGGAATGAACACTTCTATTGCCTCTTTGCTTTATACTAATAAGCATTAGGTGTTTGCTTATAAGCATAAACTGGAATGAACACTTCTATTGCCTCTTTGCTTTATACTAATGATACTAAAGATATGTGTCCTTATCTTCTATGAGACCCTCTTTGGTTTGGCTCTGAATTTTTCTTATGTAAAATGTTCATCTTGTTGCAGATTGTTTGGATGAGGAAACTGAAGCAAATAAAGAGCTGATGGATTCACAATTTGATGTTTTTATCGATTGTCTCAATAAACTGTGAGTGAAAGACAAAAGACATTGATCTCTCTCTGTTGAATGTTATGAAACTTGTATGACAGTTTCCATTGTGCTTTTGTAATGTGTTGTTTTTGCTTAATAAAAAGTTCTTTTGAGATGATATTGAATAAGAAAGATTGGGTGGTATGTTTATATAATATAAGCCAGCATCACAAACGAAGATGAAAGATACATATGATTGCATTAAGAAAACAATGCGAAACAAAGAAATTGGTAATCATATTTGTGTATAAATTTGTTAAATAAAAGGTATATTAATTGTTCGTCATCTTATTCTTAGTCTTACTACTCTGCCAAAATTCACATGTAAATTTGACTGATCGATTGGATCGTTACCGTGTAATGAAAGTTATAATATATACAAAATAATACTGTATTTTATTTTGGCTCTTAATTTGTTTTTTGTCCGACCCATATTAGCTCTTTAATTTATTGAACATATATTTTAAATAAAAAGCACGGATTGTATGTTCTTACACGCTACGTCCAATCTAAGTGTCAAAAAAGCACGGATTGTATGTTCTTACACGCTACGTCCAATCTAAGTGTCAGTAAAGAAATTGCACATAAAAGTGTCACTAAAGAGATTGCACGTAAAAATACAAATCCAACTTTAAAAAAACATGAGCTGTTAAATGTTAAACAGGTAAATGCTTGGGTGAATTTATCAATGTTGAAGAATGTCGAAAGCTAATGAGAGGTGAATTAATCAAATAATCAATGTTGAAACCGAGTGAGACGTGGGAGAAATTGGCATTTGGTCTAACATGTTCGGTTCAAAATCTTTGATGATGAGAGATAATTTTATAAGAATTTATAATCTTTTTATACTATAAATAAACACTAGGTTACATTTGTTTGTGAAACAGACAAAAAAATTATTTTATCAAATGAATTTTCAGAATAACTTTTTTTTTTCTTACATCCAAAATTCCACTAATTAGTTTCTCAACTACCCAAATTCCACTAATTAATTTTTCCAACTACCCAAATTCCAATAGTTACCAATTTCAAAATCATTTTCCAACCAATTTTAGCAGATCTGTTGCATCAAATGGGTCGATGATGATCAACTTAGACAAGTGAGTTTAGTGCGCTGCAACCATTATCGATTGAGATGTTTCTTGCATTTTTGCAAATCATGTGCATGATAGATCCGAGTTGCGTGATTCAAATATACATTGCAATTTAGTAAGAGATATGATTTGTATTTATAATATTGTAATAATTATGTGTGTTTTGATAAAAATCAAGTTGATTTTAATAAAATTATATGTTTTAATAAAAATGTGGGGTATGATGTTTGAATCTTATCAAACAAAACCATTCTATAGTATAAAATAAAAAGAGTGTTGAATAATTATGTGGAAGAGGAAGAAAATGATGTGGATAAAAGTAGGTGTTGAGTGTTGAAACTATTGTGTATAGTTGAAATGGTAGGTGTTGAGTGTTGAAACTATTGTGTATAGTTGAAATGTAAAAATTCAGAAATCGCGCAATTGCTTGTTGCTATAGTTTTTTTCAACAAAAGCTTGACTATTAATACGAAACCAAGAGTTTAAATATCCAAAAGTGGATAAATCCAAAAGAGAAAAGAATTTTCAATTGAACTAAAATAAATAGGGAAAGATGTAAAAAAAATTTATCCAAAGAATCTGCTGCCATATTTCTCTTCCTATCCATATGATTGAAAGTAACTTGCCAAGGAAAGCGAGCTAAGATATTGTGAATATCAGAGGAAAAAGAGGAGAGGAGAGGAGAGGTCAAGAGTCCGATTGCCGTACAACTTGAATGAGGGAGATAAATCTGATTCAAAGATTATCCTATCGTACTCCATGTTAAACATACAATTAATTGCTCAAACGTAACCATTGTCGAAGCTTCAGCTTCATCGTAGATAGTAAACAAGGAAGCGTTTTATGTCAAAGAGTCTAACTATTTCATTGTGATCTCTAAATACCCAAGAAGTTCCACAAACATCCTCTGAATCTTGTCAAGAGGCATCGATGTTGCATTTGAGGAAGTTGTCCATAGGAATAATCTTGTCAAGAGGCATCGATGTTGCATTTGAGGAAGTTGTCCATAGGAATAAGCCATTTTTTCGGTTCTGCTGGAGGTGCACATGATATTGAAGTCGGTATAATCCCTTGTTTCGATTTTTTTTCAGCGCATGCAAATGCATCTATTTTGGCTTTTTCCAATAGTGACAGAGCATCTGAATTAGTGCTTTAAAGATAATTTCATTAGGTGTTTTACATATACGCCAAAGTATCTAAGGCCACAGAAATTATGAATCGCGAGCAGCGACTCTAGATGATTAAGATGGCTTAAGCAATCCTAGATATTTGAATAAAGGAAGTCGTTGATCCGAGTGTATAATAAACTTGCAT
Source organism: Physaria fendleri (assembly GCA_036630335.1). NCBI lineage: Eukaryota > Viridiplantae > Streptophyta > Magnoliopsida > Brassicales > Brassicaceae > Physaria > Physaria fendleri. Next base: position 16,173,665 of record CM071718.1, on the reverse strand, counting down.
GTGCTGATATCATCCATGTCAAGCGGGCAAAGTTGTAGCTAAAAAGAATGGATGCTATCTTCTTTTGCAAATCTCCAAAGAGCACATGTGGTTTCATCAAGAGATTGAGTATTACGTGATATTGATACTCAATCTCTTGATTACATCCACCATCATTATCGCAAATCTCATACTTACACAATCATATCTCATTATATTTATTTCTAATTATTCTTTAATTATTTGTAAAGATCTTCATCACATCTCTCAACAATCTTAATGAGAAAACACATTTCATTTACATGGTATCAGAGCAGGTTTCTTTTGAATTTTGATATAGCCACCAAATTCGTTTTCTTTTTTTTTTTTTTTTTTTTTTTTTTTTTTTTTTTTTTTTTATTGACAAAAAAAAATGAGCTTCTAAATCTAAGCCAATAGCAATTCTAAATTCAAGTGTATGATAAAATTTTGAATCATTCATTTAAGTTCATAATGAGCCTCTGAATCAAAACCAAAGTGTTTCTATAATTCAAATCTATGATGGACCTCTAAATCATTCAAGTTTTTCATAAGTCTCTGAATCTAAGCCAAAATGCTTCTTTATGGTGTTTTTTAAAGCTAAATGATTCTCATAAAAAAAAACAAAACTCTTTTTGAGTCTTTGAACCTAAGACATTTAGCTTCCATAATTTAAGTCTTCATGAACCTCTGATTCAGACCAACGAAGTTTCAAATCCTGTTCAAGCCACAGTATGTCCAGGGCCGGTCCAGATTATTTTGGGGCCCTAGGCCCAAATTTTTTTAGGCCTTAAGCCATTAAAAAAAAAAAAATTTTGTAGTTGGAGGGATTCGAACCCGAGTAAAGGCCACCTAACATGAGCCACTCAACCACCACACCAACCCCAAAATAATGTTAACTTTGTTTCTATCATAAATGTTATATGATATAAATGTATAGTCTAATTTTTTTTAAAAATACGGGCCCTCCGAAAATGGGGGCCAAGGCAATGGCCTCCTTTGCCTTATGGCAGGACCGGCCCTAAGTAAGTCATTGTTTTTCAATGGTCACTGCTTCTTCCTTGAAGAAAACTTCGAGACCCCACGTCTCCACTCTTAAGCAACTTGTCGACCTTCATCGTCTATCTTTAGATCAACGACACAAGATCAGAGTCCTATAACTACCTCCATATTAAGGGGGCATATAATAGATATTATGGGATACTCATGCTCTTAATTACATCCACTATCACTATCACAAATCTCACACTTACAAAATTATATATCGATATATTTATTTCTAAATATTCTTTAATTATTTGTAAAGATCTTCGTCATCTATACCATCTCTCAACAAGCTTAACGAGAAATCCCATTTCATTTACAGTGTCTCACCCTTACTGCTATCACGATTGGTAATTTGTTTGTCATACATTGACAAAAAATTTTTTTGACTTTGTTGCTTGTGTTGAGATGCTTCCATATCTCCGTGAAGATTGCTAGAAAATTTTGATTTTCGCTAGTGGCCCGACTTGGATTGAGATCTTGTGAAGAGATTCATAACCAACAGTATGGCGTGACCAAATAAAATATGGAGTCGGTGCTAGAAATACTTATAAATTACTTAAAATCTCGTATGCCGAATGGAATAAGTTATTTAAAGTAGTATAATAAAATATTTAAAATATCAATAAGAATATAAAACAAAAAACAGTAAATAGTTATTAAATAATAATAATACAAATTAATTGGTAACATTTATAGAAATATATTTAAAATATAAAATATAATAAAATTTATAATAATACAAATTAATTGGTAACATTTATAGAAATATATTTAAAATATAAAATATAATAAAATTTATTTTAGATTTAATGATAGTTATTTATAATTATTATTTAATATTTGATATTTGTTAATAAATCTGTAAAAATATTTAAAATTTGATAGTATTCAATATTTTTTTAAAAAAAAAATCAGTTGTATCTCATACAAATATTTTTATTAATTTTTTTCATAAACTCCAAAACTCATAAGAACATTTTTAGTGGCATATTTTGTAGTTATTTTGTAATTAATGTATTCTTTTATATTTTTATGATAATAATTTTGATAATGGTAGTTGTTCATTTTGTTTTTCAATGTACAGGGATAGGTAAATTTAACTATAAATTGTGAATACTTTTATTCAAAAATTTTATGTTATATTAATGACACCAAAACATTGACATGTGTTATTTTATATCGTTTACTAATCTTTTTCACTTGAGATTATTGTAATTTAAGAAGAAAAAAATAACAATTAAAAACAAAATAGGTTTCCTTCTACATCCAAAGAAAGAAAAAAATCCTAGATCTGAAATTTAGCAATTCTTTTCTAACTTTGGTCGGTGGCCATCGCCGG
>CM071718.1:16054341-16068034 GCA_036630335.1 Physaria fendleri | reverse complement strand
TCATAGGACTCCATACATCCCCTCGTCCTCTGTTTTCAGGTTCCTCTCTCTCACCTGATTCCTCTAGGTACTTTGACTCCTTAGATCGAAACCCCGGTGGTGAAGAGAGTCCTGATCCTCCGCCAGAACTTCCTGTCTCTATACCTTTCCCTTTGTCATCTGGTGGATCCGGTTGTTTCTCTGGTGGTCTCAGCCTCTGTTCCAACAGCTGCATCAACCCAGCTTGCTGCTCCTGGAACTTCATTATCTCAGCCACATTTTGTTCCAACAGTGAGATCTTGCTGATCTCTTTCTCCAAGACTTCCAGACGGTTGATCTCCAGATCTTCACCCGTTTCTTGACCCACCTTCTTTTTGACACCCGTGGTTTTGCTCTGATAACAAATTTGTTATGATCTGCAGAACAAAGGACACTTACTCAAATAAATGCCAAAATAACCACTGAAAAAAGTTGAGAGTTTAATTATAAGGAGTATCTCTCACCTCTCCCCCCAAAGCACAAAAGCTTACACGATAACAGATAAGTGATACCCTACTTACTCGTCACTCTTGCATACTTATACTACTACTTAGTGGGCTTATTACATTAACATAATTAATAGAAGATGTAGATAGAGGCCCATATCATACTTCTTCCTTTTTATCTCCATAAAGATGTCCCTCAGCCACTTTTCTCTTTGATCCTCCTTTTGTACACGTTCATTATAGGTGGATGACTAGCTTCATATCTATCAACATTATATAAGGACCATGATACTGATTTTTTGTTTTTGTTTTACAGCAACATAATTCTAGTTCCATTCATCATATTTTACCTCAAAAGATTTGCGTCTTTCTTTGCAGATAAGAGCCAAACATCTTCATAATTACTGGAAATCTTAAAGGCAAAGGTGGACCAGTGGAAAAGTTCCAATGGTTATGGCTAATGCTCTTCGTAGCTGTTCTCTTCCCTGGAACCAAACCGGTGTTTGGACAAGCAGCAATCCTCAATATGCCATTTAAGGTTTATCTTCTTTTCCCCAATTCACTCTTCTCATGAATCCCTTAGTGTGATATTATAGAAACAATGTAATATTATCATATGATGATTTTGTAATATGGAATTATAAGATCGTTGTAGGAGCAAAAATGGCCATAGTTAACAACTATAATTGAATAATACTACTGTAAGTACACATCAATGGGGATGTAGCTCAGATGGTAGAGCGCTCGCTTAGCATGCGAGAGGTACGGGGATCGATACCCCGCATCTCCATTTCATTTTGTTTTTTATGTATTTTTATTGAGTATGATGAGGCTTTAACTAAAGCCGGGTTTTGATTTTAGCTGTGGGGTTTCGTCATAAATCCTAATTATAGCCCTTTTTCAATTTAAGTCAAAATCAAGTGATTAGAATCACATTGTTTTCTTGACAAAAAAAAGAATCGCATTGTTTAATTCAAGAACGGTCAGAGCTGCATGAGCATCGAAACAATTCTGCATCTCGTCCAATTTGCAGTGGCTGCAGTATCTCCGTTGTCCCTATCCTATGTATCTAGAATACAAAACGAAAATGTTTGGTATCTCTTGTATTCTATTTTGTTGGTTCTTTATTTGCACGTGTGTGATTATAATATTTACATGTATAAAGCATTTAACATTATGAACGAGCTCCATACCACAACTTTCCGGTCTCAGGCTCTTTAGTTTTGGTATTTCTGCAATTTGCTTCCACCTGAATACCTACAAAATCTGCTGTCTAACATATACGACGAGAATGTACAAAACAAGAAACTGGAACTTTTTTTTCTTGAGTGAATTCAAACCACGAAACTCAGATTTTTCTTTAGTGAGAATTTTTTTTTTTCTTACTGAATTCTTTTTTTTTTTGGGTAACCAAATATAAGAAACCCAGATAAGAGTAAAATTAGGTTTAAAGATAAAAATAACTGAATATATATACTCCACAAGATATGTATAAACAAAGAAAAAATCTTTAATCCTCCATTAATGTCTTTCATTTTCCATCTCTCTTTTCACTTCCTTGTAATTTAAGCAATCCATGAATCTGATAATCTATTTCTTCTAACCCTGGGCGACCAGAATAACTTTTGGACGACCCCATAATACTAGGGTTTTAATAAATTAAAAACTTCTCACCGTAGATTCAAATGTTGAATCTTGTGAGTTACGTTTTCATCTTTGTCTCGTTGTTTTTCACCGTGGTGGTTCCATCGGCTCAAGCCCACGTTGCTGAATATGATGAATACTGGAAGCAGCGTCAAACCGATGCATTGCAACAAACTTTGGAATCTTATGAACCAGACCCGCATAATGTCACTGACCACTTTAACTACCATTCCTCCTTGTAGGTTCTCTATATTAACCTACTTAGGGTTTTTGATTTATCATAAAGCTAACTTCTTTCGTAAGTAACTAATTTTTTTCCTCAGAGACCCAGAGACGACGGGGATATCTAATGACACAAGGAGGAATCTTCATCAGATCGGAAGAGGTAGAATAAAAAAGAAACGTGGGTGGTGCAGGTTTAACGTTGCAGTTCGTAAAGAATGTGATAATACATAATATTCATATCAAAAACATTAAAAAGGGATTTGGTGGGCTGATTAGAGACTCTGAGCATCATTTCGGGCGTCGATCAAAAAGTGATGGTGATGGGATTAATATTTTTGGAGCAACCAATATTTGGATAGATCATGTCTCCATGACCTGTTGTTCTGATGGGATGATTGATGCGATCATGGGATCTACTGCGATTACTATCTCCAATTCTCATTTTACAGACCACAACGAGGTAAATAAGCTGCAAACATATTAGTAAAGAGCTTATGTGTAACAATGAGGCCTAAGGTCTCTCTTAATTTACTGTAGGTGATGCTGTTTGGAGGTAAAAACAAGGATGTGATCGACAAGAAAATGCAGATAACAGTTGCGTTTAACCATTTTGGTAAGAGATTGAAGCAAAGAATGCCAAGGGTTAGATATGGTTTGGTCCATGTTGTGAACAATGACTACACTCACTGGGAAATGTATGCAATTGGTGGAAACATGAACCCTACTATTATAAGTCAAGGCAATCGTTTCATTGCTCCTCCTGATGAAAATTCAAAGCAGGTTAAAAATCACTAAAACTCTCAATCACTAAACTACACTTGAGACTTGAGAAACAGAATTTGAGAACAATCTGATATGTAGGTTACAAAGAGAGAGTACACACCTTATCAAGGATGCTGGTACACTTGGCTGCAAACCGGGCAAGTCCTGCTAAGAAGAAAACTCAATTTTCGTGCGTGAGTGCCCATGTTGTAATGATAACGACAAAAAGACAAGAATTGTATTGTTGTAGATGCTGTATATAACAACAAACTGTAAATAATGCAGTACAGATAATCATTATTAGGGAAAAAAATAGATTACATTTTTGTTGGATGCAGAAAAAATCAAGCAAAAAAGCATATTCTTTTTGTTTTCCAATCTTCTTACTTGCCTCAAAGGATACTAATCTAAACACCGGTATAATAATAGACAAGAATTGTATTGTTGTAGATGCTGTATATAACAACAAACTGTAAATAATGCAGTACAGATAATCATTATTAGGGAAAAAAATAGATTACATTTTTGTTGGATGCAGAAAAAATCAAGCAAAAAAGCATATTCTTTTTGTTTTCCAATCTTCTTACTTGCCTCAAAGGATACTAATCTAAACACCGGTATAATAATCACTCTTATTAATCCTATACATTCTGTCTATCCAAATCAAGGGTCATTCTCGTATTGTGCTTAGGCTATCAGATTCGTGCTTCTTGCTTCAAAAGAATAGGAATTAAATGTTTTTAGACACACTAGTTTTGTTCCTATTCATGAAGAAAGAAATATTATGTCATCAAACGGACCTTCATGATATATTGGTACCACTGAATTAGCAGACGTCTAGTAGCTCAATCTTATCACTTTCTTTTAAAATCCTGAGACATCTCACACAATAAGTGTAATACCCCACAATCCTGAGACATCTCACACAATAAGTGTAATACCCCACACAATGAGCTTTTTCTCTTTGCTGGTTTAGGTCTTTCAGTGTCTTCCACACTGCGGATTTAAACCTGAATCAGTGTATCACTTGCTTTTTACGAGCGTGGAATCAAGAGCATGCCAATACTCCCTAAAGAGAACCTTACCTCTGCTCATGTTGCGTCCTTCGGCATATACTTAACCAGACAAACTAAGACCTGGAACTTTAACCAGTTGGTTCTGATCTATTACCTGCCTGATACTTTCCACATCTTCCCATCTTTCTAATGCAGCGTATATACTAGACAATATCACAAATGGAGCTGGATTCTCTGGCTCTAACTCTGCTAGCTTCATTGCTGCTTCCTCTCCAAGCACTGGATCCAGGTGTTGCCTACATGAACCAAGCAAAGAAGAGTAAACCGAAGATGATGGTTCTGACATTTGATCTATTACCTCCTTGGCTTCTTTTAATCTCCCAAAACGACCCAGAAGATCAACCATACAGCCAATGTTCTCCGTACTAGGTTTATATCCATACTCTTCCTGCATCAACCTATATATTTGAGATCCCTTCTCGACATTGCCGCAGTGACTACACGCTGATAGAACAGCAGTAAAGGTTGCTAAACTCGGTTCTACTTTCTCCTCTTGTAGTAGATCAAAGATTTCAATTGCAGCTTTACACTCTCCATGTTTACCATAGCCAGATATCATAACGTTCCAGAACACAGGATCCTTGGGTTTCGGTTCAAACTGATCAAACACCCGGCGTGCCCACAATGCGATCCCACATTTCATGTACATATCAATGAGAGATGTCGAAACAAATATATCCCTTTCAGCTGCAGTTTTAATAACGTGCCCATGGATCTCTTTGCCGTTCTTTAAAGCCAAAATATCTGAACAAGCCGAAAGAAGGCTAGTTAGACATTTCAAACTAGGAACCATAACTACTGTTAGCATTCTCTCAAAGAATTTGAAAGCTTCAATTACTTTCCCTAATTGTGAAAAGCCACTGATTAGTGAATTCCACGTTGCTGAATCAGGCTTAAGACCCTCAGAATCCAACTGTTCAAACAGCTCAACTGCTGTCTCATGCTGTTCATTAATCATCATCCCAGATATAACAGAGTTCCAGGATATCAAGTTCCTGGAATCTTTCATCTCGTTGAAAACGCAGTATGCTGATTTCCAACATCTACACTTCGAATACATATCAATGAGAGCTGTACCTACCATTGCATCAAACTGAAACTCTTTTTTCATCGCAAGACCATGAATTTGTCTACCATACTGAAGATTCAAAAGACTAGCGCAAGCAGTTATTGCATTAATGAAAGTAACAGGATTTGGTTCCTCACTTGAAAACTTCCTCATGAGATTGAAGACACTAGGGACCAAATGCATAACTCCATTCTCCATCAATCCTGAGATAAAAGCATTGTAGGTCACAACACTCTTATGAGGCACTTCCGTGGCGGTGAAAACATCAACGAAAAACCCAGTTTTGATAACATGGGTGTGCAGAATTCGACCTTGAGAAACGTCTCCAAGCTTTGCACAAGATTTGAGAAGAGGAGGGAATGTGAACTTAGTAGGTGAGTGAGCACGGGAGCACAAAACCGTATCTAGAGAAGATCCAGCACGCGACACGAGATTCGAGACTCGGTGTTGATGTCTAGTGATGTTTATCATCTAGAAAGGGGCGAGAGAATACATCAAACTATCAAAGCTTACTTCATTGACAAAAGCAAGGGGTCAAAATATTCAAAGCAATGAACGTTTCCAGTGAAACGAAATCAAAATCACTCTTGTTCCTCCTTCTAATGGTTTAAAAGGTGGTTCAAACGGTTTATTTCGGTTAAGCGCCACTCGCATGGTCTGAGCAAATATCTGAAATCGTTGACTGTACAGTGTACAGTACACAGATAGATATGTTTAGATTAAATCGAAGTTTCTAGAAGATCACCACATCACAGCGTGCGTTATACGAAGTTCGTACACAGATAGATATGTTTAGATTAAATCGAAGTTTCTAGAAGATCACCACATCACAGCGTGCGTTATACGAAGTTCCACATCTTTTCTTTTTTCATCATCGCTCGGTGAATTCGAGGATCGGAGACTTTTTTTCAAATCATCATCGTCTGAATTTTCCGGCATATTTCTCGCCGTAAGACAAATGCTCGCTTAACGACGAACCTCCGCAGCGATCTTTGCCTTTTCGCACAACAGTGAGATCTCTCTCTCTCTCTCCTGTTATCGATCTCTTTTCCACGATGTGTCGTTGCTAGATCCATAGATGTTATTATCTTCCTTTGACTGTATCCGATTTGAAGCGCTTCCTATTTAATGGTTTTGGTGACGAAATTGCTTTTCCGATTTGCTATTGATGTACTTTCTAAGGCTAGTTATCTGATGGTTATTAGGTTCCCTATAAACTTCTGTGGCAGATTCAAATGTTAGACATAATTGCATATCCAAGCTGTGAGACATAGTGTTAATTAGAACATATTTTGGGGAAAATGGTCAATAATGATACTGTGGAACTCGAACCACAATTTAAAACATATTGATGTCAAGGTTTTATGTTGATATAATGTAATGTAGTCTACTGGGTTTGATAGAGTAAGAGAAGGATGTCGACTCCAGCAAGGAAGAGACTGATGAGGGATTTCAAGAGGTTGCAGCAAGACCAAGAGAAGGATGTCGACTCCAGCAAGGAAGAGACTGATGAGGGATTTCAAGAGGTTGCAGCAAGACCCACCTGCAGGAATTAGTGGTGCTCCACAAGACAACAATATCATGCTTTGGAATGCAGTTATATTTGGGTAATGGAACAAAGTAAAAATATGATAATTGATAGGTTTCAGAGACATTCTAAGTCTGCACTGTACTTACTAAAACTGTCGGTTTGTGGATTTGCAGGCCTGATGATACCCCTTGGGATGGAGGTAAATTTTTGATATTGTAATCAATTATCTTGCGATTATTGCAAGCTTATATGTGTTCTGATATCTTTCTCGTATGTGTTTGTTAGGTACTTTCAAACTCTCCATGCAGTTTTCAGAAGACTATCCAAATAAACCACCAACTGTTCGGTTTGTTTCTCGGATGTTTCATCCAAACAGTAAGTTAGAAATTACGATACCATCTTTTCTTATTCTAAGTGCATGTGATTAACAAAACTCGCACTTGTCCATTGTTATGCAGTTTATGCTGATGGGAGCATTTGCTTGGACATTCTTCAAAACCAATGGAGTCCAATATACGATGTTGCAGCTATACTGACCTCTATTCAGGTATATATATATATATACGTCATATCTAGATGATTCTTTTGTCCGATTTCTCGCAATTATTGTCTATGATTGTTGTTATTCTGCTTCCTCTCTTGTCTTTTACGGGTATCTTTGATCTCCATTTTGAAGTTTTGTCCTTAATCTAATTAAACGGGTATCTTTGATCTCCATTTTGAAGTTTTGTCCTTAATCTAATTAATTTTTTTGCTGAACATTCTCCCCATCTGTTTTTATCACAGTCATTACTCTGTGATCCTAATCCTAATTCTCCTGCAAATTCGGAAGCTGCACGAATGTTCAGTGAAAGCAAGCGTGAATACAACAGAAGAGTCCGTGAGGTTGTCGAACAGAGCTGGACTGCCGACTAGTAAGTATAATATAAGCATTTGTCTCCAAATAACGTTGAACCTCCTATCTTGTGTTATTTGCTTCCGTCAACACCTATATCTCCCTCCCACTCTCTTTCATCATGTCTTTGTGTGTTTCAAACTCTATGATTTGTTGCTTTTGATGTTTCCATGTAGTATCGTAACAACATTCATCTTCATATGTGTTTCAAACTCTATGATTTGTTGCTTTTGATGTTTCCATGTAGTATCGTAACAACATTCATCTTCATAGTCATCAATATGTATCCTCCTAGTATAAAAACCTGCAACTCTCAAAAAGGTTAGTTTTATTTCTTTTACTCTGTTTCTGCAGCTGGTCAAAATCCGTGAAACCTGGTTGTGAATATCTAAATTGATAGCTCTAATTGTCTAACTATACGCCGTGGGATAAAATTTCGATCTGATATTTTCTATATAATGATTGACTGTTTCATTTTCTTCTCTTCAACAGTTTCTTTCTGATTAACCTTAAACAATGTTTGAAGAACAGATAATACATCCAAATGAGGCATTAGCCAATTATGAATTTTATTATCAATTGATCCAAGTATAAAGTATCAGAAGAGAAGAAGCAATTTTAGTCAAAACATCTGCAGTCTCATTTTTCTTTCTGCTCACGTGTTCAAAGTGGACGTGTCAAAGTTGACGACCAATGATAAGGGATATTCCATAAACAAGCAACAGTCCATACAAAAGATGAAGCTTCTGCCCTTTTTTTTTTTGTCAGTAGAAACTTTGATACCTAATAAAATGACTTGCAATGGTAGCGCTTCGATCGTGAAAAGACTGGCTAGGTAGCCTCTGCATCGCACTTGAAGAAAGGGTGGATGACGTTATATATATAAGTTAAGTTTATAAATATTGTTGACCAAAAAAAAAAAAAAAATAAATATTGTTGACCAAAAAAAAAAAAAAAAGAACGGCAAAACACGAGTGCGTTAGTTGAAAGCAAATTTTACTGTTGTAAGACTCGCAAGCGTATGTTACTTTCACAAATGGACCTGCTAAGCTGCTCAATACTGATGGAGTGATGGTTCATCTCTCGTACTGTTCTCCAGCTGCAAGAAATTACAAAAGGTTAAAAATTGGTGAGCCATGTCGGATTGGCTCCAAACTGATTACAAATATCTCTCGACCTGAAGCGTTTCCTGTGCTGATTTGTAGTTGTATTACTCCAAACTGCTACACATCTTCTTTCTCTTCAACCTTATGACAGGTTCTTCTCAGGTAGCGATTACTGGTGAGTGGTAATTCTCTAAGAGTCTCACAAACATGATGCTCACATAATAAGATTTACACTTTGCTTGCACAGAATGTATTACAGAGGGATGTATTGAAAACAATCTCTTACAGATTCCTAAAGAAACTCGCTTTCAGAAATAAGTTCATCTTCTACAAATGGAATGGTTTTCCGAACAACTATCCTCATAGGAGCTCCTGCAAGAAGGAAAAAGATGTGATGAAGAAACCACTAAATAAATAGATCCTTAAAGTGTCAAGAGCTATGTCTACACCTCCACTAGCTTGATCATCTTCAATACAGATTGCAGCATAATGAGAATCAGCTACCTCCAATAGGGAAAACTTCCATTTTCTGTTGCATTTTTGTGTCTCATCCAATGACTTGACAGTCAATTCAGATGTCTACGGAAAACAATCAAGCGTCTTAAAACTCTATCGCTACTGTCTGTTTATACACTACTGCAAACCCTTTTTTGATGGCAATGAAAAAGAAACTGCAAAGAAATTTTCAGAATGTGTACAAAGCGACATCTAATCGCATTTGATTAACACCCTATTCAATTCCAGTATGTGATTAAAGCCTAATACAAACCTTGCAAAGATTGTATCCTCCTTTTGCTCCAGCTTTAGACTGGATTGTGAAGGTATTGAAGGGTGCAGCAGAAAAGCCTTTTCCTAATGCTTTCACATATGCTTCCTGGAAATAGAATCATCAACTATCGAGGGGAAACAAATTTTCCAGCTCTATGTATATCCGCTGTTATTAGAAACTACCTTAAGAGTCCATAACTTAATAAATTCCTTTCGCTGAACTTCGGGGTCCGGTATAGTTGATAAAAACTTCACTTCATCCCTAGAGTAAAATCTTTCTGCGAATGATAAGATATCATGTTTTATCTTCCTTCCCTTGTCTTCTAGATCGATACCAACCTACAGCCATTGTAAACTGCAATAGTCAAAATTTTAGAAGTAACCATGGACAAAACTGTTATGTATTTATAGAAGACTTACCGGAACATGTACAGTCACCCCACAGGCAATTAATGAATCTGTGTGTGAGATGTTAAAATGCAAGGGTGGGTTATCACAGTTCTTATGATCCTGCCAATCTACCTGTAACAATTTAAACAAGAATAATGAAATGTTCGACTTAAGGCAGGACTATGAGTCTAGCATAATCTCAAATAACTATCTCACCTCAGGCTTTCCATACATATTCTTCTTGAACATCAAGGTCCGAGGATCAATCGCATTGTTTGTCTGATCTACAAATATAAACATTATAGTTAATGCTCTGCAAAATCTAGAGTTTCTATGAAGAAAAACTCAATACCGAAGATCAACACCACCTGGTAAAAAAATAAGCTCACAGTTGCAGGTAATGTAATACTACTGAATAAAATCTTCTGAAAATAGTTTATTTCTAATCAAGTTATCTAGTGTTAAACCCATGAGTTACCTAAAACCATCAAGAGACCAAGAAGCTTAATCTTCAAAAGACCAATCCTAATAGGAAAATCCAGTGCCTAATGATTGATACTAGATGTAAAGTATGAGAAAAATAACATACATCTTGCAATGGTAGTCCGAACCAATGTGCGGGCAAGCAAAGCATTCTTCTTAAGCTTATCACCGCGCATCTGTAGAACTTTATCATTCTCAGGTGGTGAAAGAAGTTGAGAGTATTGTTTTAGAAGAGATGTACTTTGAAGTTGAGAGTATTGTTTTAGAAGAGATGTACTTTTCACTTCATCTGGAACGATATACCATAGATGAGTTTCCCTACATGAAACGAATAAGAACACAATCAATGTCCATATCAATCAAAATCATTGGAATATGAAAGGAAAACAAATTTCGATTTTGTGTACGAAAAATTTAGATCATATAAACTGACACTATAAGTATAAACCAAATCAAATCAGCCAAATTCGATCATTCCAATAAAAACATCAGAGAACCCTGAAAATTCAAGCTTATTAATGCATTCTTAATTCTAAACCTATGATAACAGAAGAATCGTAACATAGGGATGATTTACTTACATCCGAGATGGAAGTTGCAGAGGAACCAGTGAGGGCAATTCGATTGAGAAGCTTCGCTGCATATGCGACATGACATTATTTCTCATCAGCTATAAGAATTACCGTAAACTGAGCTCCAATATACCCCGATCCGTTGATCGGAAGTTACTCCGGTAAGGAAATAGCGGCGGAGATGATTCGCAGCAGACGGGTAAAGTATTTGAGAAGAATCATATCATAACCTGTTTGGTTGTGCGTATAAGTTCAAATAATTTGGGCCCGGCCCAGGGCTCTTACTCCTAAATACGATAGCTCTATGCGTGTAACCAAACAAGTCGTTATATTTGGGCCCGGCCCAGGGCTCTTACTCCTAAATACGATAGCTCTATGCGTGTAACCAAACAAGTCGTTATCGGCGGTGACTTCTCGACGCCATGGGACGTGGAGCTCGCATATCAGAGGAGAGGTTGCGAGGCTGAACCCTTAGTGCTGAATTGTCTTATCTCAGTGTAAATGCAGTTTGGTTAAAGATGCACGCAAGTTGTTCAACGATCATCCTCATATGTATTTCAATTCGATCATTCTCGCAGATCTTTTGCTCTTTTTATTTGATGCAGTAGATTACTAAGTTAGCTAATAGTAGATGTTTCAGGTAGTCTATGAAACTACATACTGACTTGTTGACTCTTGGAACTTTTTCTACAGTTTTATATCTGTTTTTGAACATTTTTCATGAGGATTTTTCATTCATATATTGCCTTCATGGATGATTCATGATTCCCATTGCTTGGTCTCCATCCTTGCTGCACTTGAATTGTATACTGCAGATTCCACACCACATCTTCTATCGAAGGCCTCTTGCTCTGATCTTCGCAAAGACAGTTAATAGCAAACTCTACTGTCGTCCTCAACGATTCATAAGCATATGAACCTGTAAGAGATGGATCTGCTAAGCTGCTCAATACTGATGGTTCATCTCTCAAACCATTCTCCAGCTGCCGGAAATAACATAATGATCAAATATTATAAGCCATGTTGGATTTTAAAAAGATGAAAAGTGTCTGACTGAAATGGAACAGACCTGCAGCTTGAAACTTCCCATCTCTGAAGATCTTGCAGCTACTACTTTGCCTGTGATGATCTGTAGTAGTATCACTCATGTAGAAGAACACTCCAATACTTTTTTGTGATTTGCGGCAGATCAAACAAAAGCCAATAAATAAATAGATTTAATTTATTGGGCCATCTAGCCCATAGAAACGATTCGTTAATCCGCCGCACCCTCTAAAGCCCAAAATTACAAATTTACAATACAGGGGGGCACTGGCAAGCCCAATACTAGATTAATCAAACTTTGCTTTATTGTTTACTAGTTGGCCTTTTACAATATATAAGCCCATTAAAGGCCTCAACACCTACCTACCCAGAAGATATACTCCTAATAGTTAGTATGAACGTTGACTAATAATCATAATAATGATAGAAACTATAGTTAACTTAATATTATCTGGCTTTAAAACAAGCTCGATTGGGAAAACAGAGTGGGGAATAGGAGCTGACAGCAGTTCAAGCAGGAGCTGTGAGCGGTAGCGAAGAGCTGTAGCTGAGAGCGGTGGCGGAAATCAGTAAATTTTAATAAAAATTAGAAATTACGTAAAATTCACAATTTAATCAGTAAATTTTAATAAAAATTAGAAATTACGTAAAATTCACAATTTATTTAAAAAATATGTATAGTTTAATAAAATTATTTTATTTAAAAATTTTAAAATATTAAAAATTAAAATTTCATTAAAAAAAGTTTTTAAAAATAAATTTATAAATCAAAAAATATTGAAAACTAAAATTCCATTATAAAATAAAAAGTTTCAAAAAAATAAATTAAAAAATTAAAAAATATTAAAAATTAAAATTCTATTATAAAAGAAAAAAGTTTCAAAAAAATAAATTTATAAATTTAATAATATTTAAAACTAAAATTCCATTATAAAAGAAAAAAGTTTTTTAAAAAAAAAATTATAAATTTAAAAATATTAAAAATTAAAATTCCAAAAAAATTATAAATTTAAAAATATTAAAAATTAAAATTCCATTATAAAAGAAAAAAGTTTCAAAATAATAAATTTAGAAATTAAAAAATATTAAAAATAAAATTCCATAACAACTATCTATTTTGATTCTTTTATATTTCTTATAAAATTATATTTCTTTGTTTTTATTTACAGTATATTTTTTTTTTCAAATTTTTAATTCTTTTTCCGGGATATATTTTCTAAGAAATCGTCAATTTTCTAACAGTTTAGAAGGTGAAATAAATTTTTCTAACAATTTTAGGTATGCTCTATACAGCTGCAAAATGCAATGGAAAAGGAGATTCATAAGTCTCTAAATTCATCTTACTACATATATTTTTGAATGTAGAATAAAACAGGAAGCTTCAAACTTCCCATCTCTGAAGATTTTGCAGCTACTACTTTGCCTGTGATGATCTGTAGTAGTATCACTCCAAACTGGTACATATCTTCTTTCTCTCTTTCTTCATTGTTGCACATAATTCACTAACAAGTGCCAGAATTTTGATAAAAGAGAACACATTTTATCATATCTTTAGATACACAATCCTATCTATGCCTTGTTCCTGAGACCAGCTCCAAGTGTAACGCCCCTGACTCTACCTGAGCCAGAGACGCCACAACTCGGAAACTCGACAATGCGGTAAG